>CM046332.1:3034966-3290246 GCA_025403435.1 Artocarpus heterophyllus
GAAGTAAAGTTACTCCAAACACCGTATCCCATGTTTTGGAAAATTACTTTAGTGGGTATTAACTATACTTTAGTGGGTCTAATTTTAAATATTAATAATGGGCCACAAAAACTAACATGTTCATTCATTTTAACGTGTCAAACATTCGCCCACTTGATCCATGAATCCCATAACATATATCAACTTAAAATTAATACATAAAAAAATTTCCCTTATAACCTTATACTTAAGCAAAAGAGTATAAATTGTATGAATCATAGCGATAAGTCCTTTAAGAGTAAGTATTACCTTCTACGTACTGCAATGCAACTTTCTCCTCTAAATGAGAACTATATGTGGCACATATATTTATAAATGAGCTACTAAATGCTCATTAAGGGTCTACTTAATATTTAAATATCCATAATTGTCATCTTTAAACTTTAGGTAAATACAAACAAAAAATGAGAAGACAAAATTTGAAATGACTTGAGTTTTTCATATCGACTAAAATGCAATACAAACATAAATGATATCTCAATTACATAAAATTTACAAAATAAAACCGAGGTCTATATGCTCAACATGTTCCTTATAAGTCGTAGGTGGTAAACCCTTTGTCAAAGGGATCTGCAACCATCAATTTAGTATAATATGTTCAATAACCACCTTACTTGACTTAACATGTTATCTAATTGCTAGATACTTAATATCAATGTATTTACTACAACATTCATTCTTACTTTTTTTTGGCAAAAAACTCTATAGCGGAGTTGTCGTAGTATATCCTCAATAGCTTAGAGATCAAGTCAACAACCTCTAGTCTTGAAATAAAACTCCTCAACCAAATAGTTTGTGACATCGCTTGAAAGTATGATATTGTGACACCCGAGCATTTTTAGTGCATTAACAATGTAATAATTAAGGGCTTATTATTTTAATTTGATTTTATGATAAATTACATAAAAGTAAAAATAGGATTTTTAAGGTTAAAAATCATGCCACAGTCTTAAACAAGAAATGAATGACATTAAAATAAGCTAGCAAGCTTAATGTTGAAAAATGTGGTTGCAACAAATGCTAAGGCAAAATACAATTCAAGGAAAATACTGTATAAAAATATAAAAAAGATACAATATTGGAATAAAACAGTGTAAAGAATTACACTGATAAAGTTATGCAATATAAAAATTATATTACAAAAGTAATGTAATGTAGTAATTAGACTGTTTAAAGTTAAGTAGTATAAAAATTAGACTGTTTAAAGTTAAAGCAATCAAGGAATTATACTGTATAGAGAATATGGATGAGTAAAGAATGTTGTGTAAGCTTGTAATAGTATAGAGAATATATCGATAGTACAAGAAAATACAGTGACTATAAATTAGGATTGTGTAAAGTTGATGTAGGATCTACCTATGTGCCACTTTTAAGGTGAAAAAATTGCCACCACACCCCCTTGATGTGGCCAAATCACACCTTGCCAAGAGTAAGCCAACTTTAACCAAGTAATGATGTTTACATAGTGACTAATCTTGATGAGTCACTGAAGTAGAAAAAGGTGTTAAGATTTATTTGTCATATTCATGCAAAAAAAAAAAAAAAGAACTAAAAATATTCCATTTCCTTCCCAAAGAAAACCGGCCTCCCTATGGAGTTCCCTCAAGAATTTTTCTCAAGCAAAAGCCTCCAAATCATATAAAGAAACAAGAACAAGTGAAGGAGATGAAGATTGAAGAGTTTGCAAGGTAAAAACTCAAGCTTTTCCTATCAAGCTTTAGGGTTTTTGTTCATGATTTAGATGGGATTTTCATGGGTTGCTATTGTGTATGGTTTTAAAGGGGTTTTGAGATGCTTACAAGTACTAAAAGGAAGGACTAGCATCTTGTAAAGGTTAGGTAAATTATTAGTCCTTGAAACTAAGTCAAAGTTTATGTTTTACTACGCATACTAAGTGTTTGATGTATGTTATGAGCTATGTCACGTAAGGGACATTATGACATGATTATTTATGCTTTATATTGATGATGATGATGGAAAGAAAGAAAGTAGAGTTTTTGTATTTAAAAGGTAGAAAATTGTTTAAACTTTGTATTTTATACAAAGTAGGGGTGAACAGCAGGCGGTTTGGTGGTTTTTGGGCGAGTGCGGTTCGGTTTTTTTGGATGACGAGTTGGCGATTAATTAACCTACAAACCACCCACCACATGGCGGGTGGTTTCGGTTTAGTTTTGGGTGGTTACGGGCTGGTGCGGGCGGGTTGAAGCAGTTTAGACCTATGCTATTGCCTAATGTAATTTTTTGGACTTTTTTTTTAAGTGAAGAAAATTTGTAGAAAATATAAGATGATAATACATAAAGCATTCCCAACAATAAGCAAGTTTGATGCCTAAAGACAGCAACCATATTCACTTGGAGTGTAGATAGTTTTAGGTTTTGTAGCATCATTGCATGAGGTTTGCACACATTGTAATGAAGATGCCTAAAGATGAGTGTAGATAGTTTTAGGTTTTTTTTAATAAATATATAGGCGGGCAGGTTTGGATTGAACCCGCCCTTAAAAACTTAAAACCAAACCCGTCCACTTGAATATGTAACCCGCTCACCAGTGGATTGCTAACGTAAACCTACTTTTTTCGAGATGGGCGGTTGGCGGGTGCGGGTTGGTTTTTGTACAGCCCTAATACAAAGTTTAACTAGTGCTCAAGCAATGACGATTTTAAGGGCCTTAGAAGCCAATTTATTTTTTAAGTATAATTTGGAATTTGCTAGAACAATAAGAGCAACAATTTTTTCGAACAAAGTTTTATAAAATTCCAAAAAGATTAAATTGCAAGGTTTTGTAAAAACTCGGTAGATTTGTAAATCAGCCAAAAAGTCCACTTTAACGTTGGAATTTCAGAAAAGATAGACATGAAAAATAGAACTCATCGAAGCCTTTAGGGCATCACAAACAGTTTTTTAAAATTTTTCTTGGTTTATAAGTTATGAAATTTACGAAATTTTAAGCATAAAATTTCGTAAAATGAAAACATTATAAAAATGTTTGATTCAGACCAAGAATATTTTGAAAGGTTTAATTCTTGTTAAAAACTGAATGTTTTAGCATAGGATAGTTGTTTTTTATCCCAAAGGCAAAAATATCAAAATTTTTGTATTTCGGGTTAAAAGATTATGTTTGATTTGTGTATTCAATTTGTACATATAATATATATGGTAATAGTTAGTTAATGTGGTACGTTATGTACTATAATTAACAAACGAATAAATTTTAAGAATGAATTGTTAGCAAGTTTTATTACCATGGACTAGGCATTGTGATTATGTTGCCATGATTTTCACACCACCAACCACTACATGTTTGTTTTAGCTGTCGATAACATTTGAGACGAATTGTAATACCAACCTTGATCTGTAGAGAATCAGTTTATTGCTGCTTTTACTGTAAATTTGACGTCCTGTATAAGTGAGAAAATTTTGTTAGTTTGGGTAAAGAAATGAATAAGATAAGTTTTAATAATGCTAACCTGAATGCTTTCTGGATCCAAAGCTATCAACTCACTTATTGTTTTTCTGTTTTGTAATTTTTGTTCTTCGATTACAAAACTGCCCATTCACAGACAAAGGACCGAGAAAGAAAAACACTATAGTAACTTTTGTCATCTTTTATAGCATACATAATAATTTGCAAACATCTGTCTTTTAAAATATCAAAAAAAGTTTATTTTATCCGTTCTAATGATTAAGAATAGAGTTCTATTTAGTAGTATCTATACCGTAGAAGGACTGGAAGATTTAAGAGAGTGACATGAACTTCCAATGTATCTGCAACATTTTTTATTTAAGTATAGTTAGCAAAAAATAGTTTGGTTTCTCAATAGCGTTCTCATACCATAATTTTGGTAGTTACTCAGGACTTAGTCTTCAAACCCCGGAAAAGTATAAATCTTCATACTATTGATCTTTTGAGGAATGAGATTCCTCTTGAGCAGGAGGCTGTAAATATCTCTGAAGATGCTGTGACTAGTCTTGTTCTTGTGGACATTATCAATGGCTTCTGCACAGTTGGTGCTGGAAATCTGGTAAAGTTCACTGAGAAAAACTTCCTACTACTATTGCACAAATTTTAATATTTGATAATTATATCATATATGCTCATCTCACGAAATCTTATTGAAATAATTTGACGGTTCAGATAAATTTTCATTATATAGGAATTTGTCCTCACAAAATATATCTTTTTGGGCTTAATTAGTAGATCAGTTCTACCAATAAAAACAATTAGTATTTCATTCTTTGGTATGAGAATAATGTTGGAATTAAAACATGAAACGCAGCGGAAGGAACGGATCGTTGACAAACAAAAATTTTCTGAAAACTTTGTTCATCGGGAATAGATATATAATTTTAATTACAGAAAGCTTTAGGAATTTTTACTAACCTTTTGAAGACTATCAGGGTATCCTAGCTTTCCTCTTTGACACCACGATCTTCCAAACCAGGCCTCCACACCAATGGAAAGTCGAGTGGGCGTCAAACTGCAAGAATGAATTTTCCTCACACTTTTCTGAATCTGCTATGTACTCAACACATGAGATAGCAGACCTTTTTCTTTAGAGAAGAACTCTCAGTTTTTCTCTCTAAAATCTTTTTATAACTGAACCATTAGTAATTTTTCTTTCCCTTTTCTTTTCCTTTCCTTTTTCTTCTTTTCTTCTTTTTTTTTTTTTTTGTGTTCCCGAATCCTATTGTTCGGTCACACATACATGCATATGTATATATAAGTCCGTGAAAAAAAGAACTTGCCTTTTTTTTTTTTTTGATTTTGATTTGGTACATATATATAGGCAAAGGTGAAACGTAAGTTACGTTCTTCCTTTCCTTTTTTTTTTTTTATAATATTATATTAATATATATATATATATAATATATATAATCTTATATATATAAAAATTTGGTTCAAAACCATATATATATATTAAATCTAATTCAAAAATAAATCACATTTATTTAAGAATAGATTTTAACAATAATTAATTAAACTAATGCTCAGTTAAATGTGATAACATTTATCACATTACATTATGTGTCACAGAGAACATTTTTCTGTGTCACGTTAATAATTCAAGTGTGAAAAATTAATTCAGAATTCAAAAATTCTAATTAAACATGTATAATTCATTCTATGCAAAATCCAATATAGTGTTACAGAGGTGGTATTGGGGACCTATGGACCTATAACCCAAGCTCCAATAAATTTGACATTTAATCAAACTCTTTAATTAATGTGCCAAATTTATTAGTTTCAGTGTTACTCCACTAAAAACCTGAAACTAAACTCTTGAGATTATAGTAAATTACTCAAAGAAAATTAACGAATAGTCCATTGATATAATCATTACATATAAGTCAGTCCTCCATAAATAGTTCATAATAAGAGCTAGGTTCAATTTCCGTTCACCTCTCTTATTACATCTTTATCCTTGAGTTCCAATAATTCTCTAATGAACAATTAATTCATAATCTTATTATGAACGAGCGCTCTACGTTCAAACCTTGAATTATCACTCAAGAGAACTATTTTTCTAACTTCCATAGGGAAGGAATGGATTCCATATCTGTATAATATTATTCCCAGCCATTTATTACTTTATGTTTCCAAGATGCTAAGTTATAATCTGTGCTTAGACAAATCTTACCATGCAAGTCAAAAAACATAATGTAATAAATAGGAGTCTAATAAATACTCAGGATTAAGACTGTCAAATATATGATCATCATAGTGATAAATTTGAATACTCTATTTGTAACGGATGATTATTAGAGATTCATAATTTATCTGGTCCAGTCCTATATAATCTCATTATATAAAGTACCTCCAACCCAATGTCTCTACATTAATAGTCCGGATAATGACTATTTCATTTTAGATGAGATTGGACCGTACTTGTAATTTTTAATTAAAGATCCCAAACTTTAATTAATTATTACGGACTATTTAGATTATTATCTATAAATTTTATCCCAAGCAAATAACACTTATATGCTAAATTTATAGTCACATAAATAATCATGGAATTTTCTTGATGTTTATAAATGTATTCATAATACATATAATCAACCAAAATAATAATAAATGTCATTTTATTTATTTATTAACAATATGTACAATGTCACAGCTTTTAGGGCACCAAACCCAACAATCTCCCACTTGCCCTAAAGCAGGTGAGACATGTCTCTAAGACCTAAGCCTTCCAAGTGTCCCTCAAAGCTCTTTGCCTGATTGAAAATCAGAATCAGTGTATCCAATGGGAATCAAATTCTCACCAGAATAAACTAGCATATAGTTTCTCGTTCTCCTAAGATACTTGAGAATATGTTTAACCGCTACCCAATGATCTAATCCTGGGTTGGATTGATACCGACTGACTATACCCACCGCATAGCAAATGTCAGGTCTTGTACACAACATGGCATACATTAGACTTCCTACTGCAGATGCATAGGGTACCCGTCTCATATTTTCTTCCTCTTGAGGTGTCTTAGGACACTGCTCTTTTGAAAGATAAACTCCATGACGTGTAGGCAAATTACCTTTCTTGGAGTTTGCATCGAAAATCTAATAAGCACCTTATCGATATAGATGCCTGAGACAGCGCCAACAGTTTGTTCTTGCGATCTCTTATGAGTTGGATTCCAAGAACATAACTTGCTTCTCCTAAATCTTTCATTTAGAAATTGCTGGCGAGCCATTTCTTTACATCACATAATACGCCTACATCATTCCAATGAGTAGGATATCATCTACATAAAGAACCAAGAAGACCACCTTCTTTTCTTTGATGTACTTGTAAACACAAGGTTCATCAATATTTTGATCGAAACCATAAGATTTGATCGCTTCATCAAATCTCAAGTTCCAAGATCTTGAAGCTTGCTTGAGTCCATAGATGGACCTCTGCAACTTGCAAACTTTTTGCTCTTGACCTTTAACTACAAACCCTTCTGGTTGCACCATATAGATGCTTTCCTCAAGATAGCCATTCAAAAAGGCAGTCTTGACATCCATTTGCCATATCTCATAATCAAGACAAGCAGCAATGGATAAAAGAATCCGAATGGATTTAAGCATAGCTACAGGCGAGAAAGTTTCTTCATAGTCAACTCCCTCCTTTTGGGTATAACCCTTTGCCACAAGCCTAGCTTTGAAAGTCTCAACTTTCCCATCCACTCCTCTTTTCTTCTTGTAAATCCATTTGCACCCTATGGGTTTTATCCCTTCAGGTAGGTCTACAAGATCCCAGACTGAATTGGAGTACATGGACTCCATTTCAAGGTTCATAGCCTCCAGCCATTTTTCCTTCTTAGAAACTTCCATTGCATCACGATATGTCAATGGATCATCTTCACCATTATCAAGATAGCAACATTTGCTTCTCCAAGTTCCCTGTAGCGAGCAGGTGGTCTCACAACCCTCCCACTACGGTCGAGGTGGTATAACATTCTGATAGGAAGATGTGGCCTCCTCATTTTGTCCTTCGATAATAGTTGTCGATTGCGGTCTGATCTGATCAGAAAGTAACTCTTCAAGTACAATTTTGCTACGAGGTTTATAGTTTGTCATATAATCATTCTTGAGAAAAGTTGCATTTGTCGATACAAATACTTTCTTATCCTGTGGACTATAAAAACAAACCTCCCCTCGTTCCCTTTGGGTATCCCACAAATAAGCATACTTCAGAACGTGGTTCCAACTTCCCAGTCTTACCTTTCAACACATGTGCTGGACACCCCCATATACGGATATGTCGCATACTAGGTTGTGGACCATTCCATAACTCTAGAGGTGTTTTTGAAATAGACTTAGATGGAACTATGTTTAGAAGATATACTACAGTTTGTAGTGCATATCCCCAAAATGAAGTGGGTAATGATGAGTAGCTAAGCATGGATCTCACCATATCAAGCAACGTTCTATTTCTTCTCTCTGCAACACCATTTTGTTGTGGTGTTCCAGGTGCGGTGAGTTGTGATAGAATACCATGTTCTATCATATAATCCTTGAATTCAGTATCAAGGTATTCTCCTCCTCGATCAGATCGAAGACTCTTCACTGTCTTTCCTAATTGCTTTTCAGCTTCCGCTTGGAATTCTTTGAACTTTCCAAAAGTTTCAGATTTCCTTTGCATTAGGTATATGTAACCATACCTTGAATAATCGTCAATAAATGTGACGAAATATTCGTAACCACCACGGACTTGTACATTCATTGGACCACAGACGTCTGAATGTATTAGCTCAAGTGGTTCCTTGGCCCTTTCGCCTTTTGCAGAGAAAGGCCTCTTAGTCATTTTACCTTCAAGACAATGATTCACAAACTGGTAGAAAAACTAACTTTAGCTCTTTTAAGGACCTTCCTTTACCAGTCTGTAATTCTGTCAAGGTTGATGTGACCTAATCTAAGGTGCCATAGGTATGTTTCATTATTAGAAGAATCTTTTGCTTCTTGGGTTTAGGTTGTTCAACTTTGAACATTTCGGTATTGAGCAGTGCTTTTTCGTTGGGCCTTAAGGTGTAAAGCCCATTTTTCAGATGCGCATAACAAATATCCGAACCATTTCTAGAAATATTAAACATAATTATTATTAAAAGAAACATTAAACATTTGTTCAAACAACCTGGAAACAAAAATCAAATTTCTACGAAAACAAGGAATGTAATAAACATTGTCTAAAATTAAAAAACTTATTTCTAAAATAAAAGTTTAACAACTCCCACGCTCTTGTCGAAACAACCTCTCACCGTTCCCACTCTCATCGTTTGTTCCTGTCGGCAGGCTCCCTTGAAGAACTAAGCATCTGCAAAGAAGAAACAAACATGGTTAGTTGCCCCTGAATCAATTATCCAAGGTGAAGTATCATCTTCAACTAAACAAGCTTCTAAAACGAGTAAATCTGATTTACCATTGTTCTTCTTTTCTTAAGCTCCTGAAGATACTACTTGCAGTTTCTCTTCCAGTGCCCAACTACGCCACAGTGGAAACATTTTCCTTTAGGCTTCTTTTGGTTGGAGCTCTTTTTGTTGTTGTGCTTTTGTTCTTCTTAGGTTGCCCTCCATTCTTAGACTTACCACTTCCTTCAGTCCCCTTTCTCTTCTTATTCTTTTGGGTAGAAGAGGAGGGTTGAGCTTCTGCAACATTTGCCTCAGCTTCTTTAGTCTTTTCTTCGAAATAGACTCAAAGGTTTGTAAGCTCATTAAGCAACTCAGTCATGTTATATTTCAGCTTGTTCATGAAATAGTTGCTTTTGAACTAAAGGAACGCAGGGGAGAGGGTTTCCAAAATCATCCCCACTTGTGTGGCTTCATCTATCATAGCCTCGTTGACCTCAGCCTCATGGAGATAGTTAACCATGTTGAGAACATGTTCTCTGACCGAAGTCCCTGCCTTCATTTTTGCATTCATTACTGCCTTAACAGCTTCGTGGCGTGCCTTTTCAGAAGGTTTACTAAACATGTCTTGCAGAGACTGCATTATCTCATAAGCGGTCTCCATGCTTTCGTGCTTCATCCTAAGCACGTCAGACATCCCAGCCAAAAGAAAACAGTGGGCCTTATTATTCGCCTCGATCCAATGATCATATGCTTCCCGTACATTACGAGGAGCATTTGTAGCAGGCTCTGGAGGACATTCCTTCGTCAGGACAAACTTGTAACTTTCGCAAATTAGTACAATGTTCATGTTACTCTTTCACTTGACAAAATTATCTCCGGTTAATTTTTCATTTGAGAGAATTGCAATGATTGGATTAGACATTGTTGCTGTAATAAATAAATAAAATAGCATAAATTAAAATGGTTGCATAAACATCATAAATATATGTTTTGGAATAGTAAACGTGATGCATGATGCATATGAAAAACACAAAAAATATTTTACTAATTCCACGATTATTCAATTTTAATAAATAAAGTGCCGCCGTAGGGTAGGTCAAATTATTTATGAATTGAATTGAGACATTCTCAATTAATAAATATATTCAAAATATCTCATATTTTCTATATTTATTAATAACCGTTTATTTTGGTCAAGATATAATTAACAATTTAATTATGTATTTATGAGTGTAACCCACTATTTTGGATTTTAACAACTTAACTCAAAATTGCCGCCATAGGGTAGGTCAATTTTGAAATACATTATAAAATCCTATCTCAAGGAAGCCAACCTTGATATTGATTTAAATGGACACCCTCCGTAGGGAGGACGAAATCAAAGCGTCGCAAGGCGCCACCTAAATCTCACGGTATTGTACTAATAGTGGAGACCGCAGGTTATATTGTCATATTACCTTCTCCCACTCATTATTTTAGAAGATGTGTTTTATCTTATAAAACATCATATGTTTCATAATTCTAGTAGATAAAAACAATTTTTAATTACTAGATTATATTATGTGTTAATAGAATTCCATTCTATTTACACTTAAATAAATTACCAGATTTTCTAAAAATCTAAATTTATTATGAATTGTCTAAGTTACCAAACATTAAACAATTTAAAATTAGATAACTTAGAATTAATGTGAATTTTACCAAGTCTTAACTGTTAAAACTAAATTCACATTATTTGGTTGATTAATAAATTAAGTTTCTATAAAACCAACCCAATTAATTTAATCTCATTAAATTAATGCTAACACATATTAAATCATTTTATAAACTCCTTTATAAAAATAATATGCTAAGCGTATGCATGTCATGTTACAATAACTATAAGTAGGCACTTTCCTAGATGACATGTTATCATGCATAAACATGTTATCACAATCATCACATGAAAATAAAAATGAAAATAAACAATAAATTTTTGACCGGGTCCTTTTCAATAATTAAAATTACAACCCAAAAAATAAAAAATAAAAAATAAAATTACAGGGGTCTTCTTGTAATTTATACATAATTCCCTGCTCCAATTTTGCAGTCTTCATCAAGTGGTTTATTGTGCAACAATTTGCTGGATTACCTTTGAAATCTGATAGGCCCACAGTTCTCAACTGGACCAAAAAATCCAATGGACATCTTTTTCTTCATCGCTCCACGTGTAGCAAGTGAAAGAGAGGAGAGAAGAAAAAATAATAATAATAAATTACAAAAAGCCTATACCCCTTTATGGGTTTACACAGATTGATCTAATCAAACTGAAAATAAAATTATTAATCCAAAAGGACCATATAATTAACGACCAAAAATCCTTTCATTAAACAACCATTCATCACATGAATAAAAATTAACAAAGATGCAAAGTGCCCACAAACATGCATCAAAAACATGATATCATCAAAATAAAATCATGTTTAATTAAAATTATATATGCTATAACCCGCTCTGATGCCATTTGTTGGAATTAAAACATGAAATGCAGCAGAAGGAACGGATCGTTGACAAACAAAAATTTTCTGAAAACTTTGTTCATTGGGAATAGATATATAATTTTAATTACAGAAAGCTTTAGGAATTTTTTTACTAACCTTTTGAAGACTATCAGGGTATCCTAGCTTTCCTCTTTGACACCACGATCTTTCAAACCAGGCCTCCACACCAATGGAAAGACGAGTGGGCGTCAAACTGCAAGAATGAATTTTCCTCACACTTTTCTGAATCTGCTATGTACTCAACACATGAGATAGCAGACTTTTTTCTTTAGAGAAGAACTCTCAGTTTTTCTCTCTAAAAATTATGTGAATCAAAAATTACTGAGATAACTGTTATCTCTCCCTTTTTATAACTGAGCTATTAGTAATTTTTCTTTCCCCTTTCTTTTCCTTTCCTTTTTCTTCTTTTCTTTTCCGTTTTACTTGTTACCCGAATTGTTTATGCAGTCAACACACACACACATGCATATGTATATTTAAGTTGCCGTGAAAAGAAGAAACTTGCCTTTTTTTTTTTTTTTTGACTTTGACCGAATCTTGATTCCGTCATATATATGTGTGTGCGTGTGGGGAAAGCGTGAAACTGAGTTCACGCCTTTCCACTTTTTTTTTTTATAATATTATATTAATATATATATATTAATATATTATAAAATCTTTTATATATATAAAAAGATTTGGTTCAAAACCATATATATATATATATATAACTCGATTCAAAAATAAATCACATTTATTTAAGAATAGATTTTAACAATAATCAATTAATTAACTAATGCTCAGTTAAATGTGATAACATTTATCACATTACATTATGTGTCACAGAGAACATTTTTCTGTGTCACGTTAACAATTCAAGTGTTAAAATTAATTCAGAATTCAAAAATTCTAAATTAAACATGTATGATTCATTCTAATCAAAATCCAATATAGTGTTACAGAGGTGGTATTGGGGACCTATGGACCTATAACCCAAGCTCCAATAAATTTGACATTTAATCAAACTCTTTAATTAATATGCCAAATTTATTAGTTTCAGTGTTACTCCACTAAAAACCTGAAACTAAACTCTTGAGATTATAGTAAAATTACTCAAAGAAAATTAACGAGTAATCCATTGATATAGTCATTACATATAAGTCAGTCCTCCATAATAGTTCATAATAAGTGCTAGGTTCAATTTCCGTTTACCTCTTATTACTTTTTTATTCTTGAGTTTTAATAATTCTCTAATAAACAGTTAATTCATAATCTTATTATGAACGAGCGCTCTATTGTTCAAACCTTGAATTATCACTCAAGAGAACTATTTTTCTAACTTCCATAGGGAAGGAATGGATTCCATATCTGTATAATATTATTCCCAGCCATTTATTACTTTATGTTCCAAGATGCTACGTTATAATCTGTGCTTAGACAAATCTTACCATGCAAGTCAAAAAACATAATGTAATAAATAGGAGTCTAATAAATACTCAGGATTAAGACTGTCAAATATATGATCATCATAGTGATAAATTTTAATACTCTATTTGCAACAGATGATTATTAGAGATTCATAATTTATCTAGTCCAGTCCTATATAATCTCATTATATAAAGTACCTCCAACCCAATGTCTCTACATTAATAGTCCGGATAATGACTATTTCATTTTAGATGAGATTGGACCGTACTTGTAATTTTTAATTAAAGATCCCAAACTTTAATTAATTATTACGGACTATTTAGATTATTATCTATAAATTTTATCCCAAAGCAAATAACACTTATATGCTAAATTTATAGTCACATAAATAATCATGGAATTTTCTTGATGTTTATAAACGTATTCATAATACATATAATCAACCAAAATAATAATAAATGTCATTTTATTTATTTATTAACAATATGTATAATGTCACAGCTTTTAGGGCACCAAACCCAACAAGCTCTACGTTTCTGAATAAACGTCTCAAATATATTACCGATAGAATGTACTACAACATCTTTGTCGGCACTCATTTCTTATCGTTAGATGGCTCCTTCCTTTTCTTCACCTTGATTCTTTACAAACTAGGCAATTATTCAAGTCCTCATACTCCTTCCTATAAAGGATACAATCATTTTCGTAAGCATGTATTTTCTCATACTCTATTCCCAAAGTGCTCAAAGTCTTCTTAGCCTCATGCATACTCGCTGGTAATTTATTACCCTCTAGTATAAGCCTTCCTAAAAGTTCGAAAAGATTTGTGAAACTAGAATTTAACCACCCACCTGACGCTTTCAAATTCTATAATCCAACTAAAGTGGAGAATTTTGTGAAATTGGTACACCTCTTATACACGGATGTCTCAGCATCATTCATCATCGTTTCAGATAATTCCGAACAGCACAAAAAGTATTCTTCCAAATCATTTACTAAGTCAACCATATTGTCATGATTAACCATAATATCCATCACAAAAGGCTCCTTTCCTTTACTTACTAAAGTTGGATTAAACATAATCTCACCATGAAAAGCCATGTTTGGTAACTACTTATAATCCCATTTTGAAACATATGTCTTCTAACAATTTGAATGGAATGAAATCTATGGTTTTCACATTGAACATAAGGACACCGAATTTTATCACCTTGGGCATGAGTTTTGACAAATAAAAATTTTTTTCCATGCCATTCACATATTCTCTAATCAATCGAAAATCCCACATCCATTGTCTATCCATTTCACAAGTTCAAAATCGAAATATGTAACATAATTTCAAACAATTTCATAAATTAATTAATCTACAATACAAATCATACCATAAATCTACAAATGAATCATACTCATCAATTTCAATATAGCTAATCATACTCAAATATCTATAAATTATATATACCCATAAGATTCAAATAACAACAATATTCATAAATCTATAATTTTCACAAATTAATCATACTCATAAACTAATTATACTAAAAAATCAACAAATTAATCATACCCATCATATTCAAATAACTAATCATATCCATAAATCCATAAACATTGATCAATCAAACTAATTGATCCACAAATTAATCATACCCATCATATCTAAATAACTAATTATAATCATAAATTCACAAACCAAAATCCTAATCAACAATATCAAAAACTATAAATATCTAATTAAATATTTACAAGGGAGGAGATAAAGAAGGATGGAGGCTGAGAGAGACGATGACTATAGTTTTGGGATGTTCGGGTTGTGTTTTAGAGAGTTGAGTTTGTGATTTGCTTTTGATTGTTGAGCTGGAGAAAGGTATTTAATGCACCATCATGACAGGTTTGATCTTACAAGATGGTTTGAAGCAAAAATCGTCGTGTAAAATTGAACATAATATGATGGTTTTAACTAAAAACCATCAAAAAAAGGTTCTGCATCATTAACACGACAGTGGCTTTAAGCAAAAAATAAAGCTGAACTTGGCAAATCTATTTCCCAAAACTGATCTTCAATCACATTATTCTCCCTCTGAAGAAGAATTTTGGGGAAAAATGGTTGACGTTCAAAGAGTGTGACATCCATTGAAATAAAGAATTTCTTCATAGTAGGGGAATAACATTTGTACCCTTTTTTAGCAACGGAATATCCTAGGAATAGACATTTTATGGCCTTGGGCTCTAGTTTACTTTTATGTTGCAAATGAACATGGACAAAGGCTGAACACCCAAAAAATTTTAAGGGTATTGAGGACACAATTTGGGTATGAGGAAAAATTTTGGTAAAGGACTCTATTGGCATTTTGAACCCAAGAATCCTAGAGGGCACTCTATTGATAAGATATGCTGCTGTGAGTAGATTTCCCCCTAGAAAGTTTCTTGGAACATTAGAAGTGAACATAAAGGCTCTTGTAACTTCTAACTTATATTGACTTTTTCTTTCTGCAATCCTATTTTGTTGTGGAGTGACAACACAAGAACTATGATGAATAATACCATTTTCTTTTAAATATTTTCCTAAAATTGACTCAAAGTATTCTCTCACATGACTGTATGAAAGACTTGAATTTTTGTTTGAAAATGTGTTCAATCATGAAATGAAAACTTTTAAGAATGGTACCTGCTTTGCCCTTCTCTTTCATTAGGAAAATCCAAGTGGATCTAGTATGATCATCAACAAATGAGATAAACTATCATGTTCTAAAAATATTATCAATTCTTGAGGGTCCCTATGTGTCACTATGTATTATAGAAAATAAGTGAGATGCCTTATATTATTGTGTAGGATAAGTATTTTGATAATGTTTGGATAGTTGGCACACTTCACAATGAAAATTAAAACTTTTATTAATGAAAAAAGATGGAAACAACTATTTCAAATACTAAAAATTTGGATGGCCTAATCTGTAGTGCCATAACATTATTTGACCAGAAACGGAAACTAACTCCCTAGTAGATTGAGAAACTAAGCAGGAATAACAAAACAACTTGCACTGTAAGTTCATTTTTCAAGAGAATTGTCCACTTCAAAGAGATAAAGTCCTTCACATTCTTTAACATTGCCAATCATTTTCCCTAAGCCTGAATCCTAAAATACATAACAAGATTGGATAAAATTTAGTAATGTAATTTAAATCTTTTGTGAGTTTGCTTATAGATAGCAGATTATAAGAGAGGTTTTGTACAAATAGCACTATATCGATAGACCCTTTTCCTACAATTGTGGACACTGATCCATCATCCATCCAAACCTTGTACTCCTCAAGGTAGGTACTGTAGGAGTGAAATAACGACTTGTCTCCTGTCATGTGATCTAGAGCTCCAGAATCTATGATCCAAGGAGATGATATCTCTATTTTTATACTTCAGCAATCAAAAATTTACCTTTTTGTGCAATTGCACCTATTCCCACAATGGCTTGGTTGGTTATACTGGCACTGAACATCTTTTGTAGAAGGTTTAATTACTCTTTATTGAAAACATTCCTAGTTGATGTTGATTAGTCACTGGTGGCTACAAATCCTCTACTTTCTTGATCAGGGTTTTGAGGCTAGTCTCAGTTGTTGTTTCACTTAAAATTTACTAGCTTCCCATGTATCTTTCAACAGGTTTCTCCAGTATGGCCTAGCCTATGGCAATGATAGCACCATGGTCTAGTTCTTCGGCCTTTATTTTCCAAGTTCATGTAAGATTAGGAGTTTGGACCACGAGTTACTCGGGTTGAACCTTCCACTATTGTTGCAGCAATACCATCCTTAAACATTACCTTTTTCCTGCTTTCCTCTCTCCAGACCTCAACAAATGCTTCTCAAAGTTGTCACCAAAGTTCTCCCTCTTACTTCGACAAGGCTTTTGTCAAGGCCTACTAAAAATACAAAACTTCATTCCCGATCTATTATTTTCTTGCACCGAGTGCTGTTATCTAGGCAGCTCCATTATAGTTCTTCAAAAAGATCCAGTTGCTGCTAGTACCGATTTAGCAAATTAAAATATTGCGTGACATTGATCTCACCTTGTCATAGGTCTTGCAATTTGTTTTGTAACTTGAACAATTCCACTTTGTTCTCACTATCTGAGTATGTCTGCTTGGCAGCCTCCCATATTTATTGCGTTGTGCTATAGAAAAGAAAAGTTTGCCTAATCTCGTTCTCAATAGAATTAATTAGCCATGACATGACAAGATTGTTTTCTGTCCTCAAAGCTTTGTACTACGAGTCCTCGTTAGCGAGAGCCTTTTCATCCTTTCCGTGACCTAAGATGAAAATCATGACGGATTATGACCATTGTAAATAGTTTCTTCGATTGAGTTTGTGTCTACTGATCTGAAGCACTAGATTATCGATTCCTCCATTTGAACTTGGAGCAAAGATCTGATTGGAAGTGACTTCAGAAGAACTTGTGTCCTTTGAACCAGCCATGGAAGTCTTGGTCATGATGTTAGATTGATTTTAGGTTAATTCAGAGGCTTCGCTTAAGCTGCAATTTACTAAAATGATCTGAATTCATTGTATTATATCTAACTAAATACATCCCTATATATAGAGCTAAGATAACTCAAAACAAGAAAAAGTAAAACAAAAATACAATAAACTAGGCTTGATAATATTTGATATTTAAAATTCCCTAACTACTTATTGGAAAGAATGGAACTCTCTAAAGATCAGGATGTAAGTTATATATGGCTAACCTACATTTGGATTTCCACAATCTTGATAATAATTTATTTATCTTCAAATAACTATAATTCATTTTCCTATATATCATGTTTATGCATACGAGCTTCTGCTCGGAGAAAGCTACACGTTATACCCTATTTTACTAAATAGATAATTGTGCTATGATCCAAGTAAGCCTAAGTCTTGAAAAAAAAAATAGATAAGATTTAACCCCATAATATCTAAAAAATCTTATTTTTTTGAACATGAAGAGATAAAGAAACCATTGCAATTGCCGGAAATACTAAGCCCACTAAAGGCACAAAAATAGCGGGTAAGTTGCTGATAATTGTCATAGAATGACTGCCTCGATTTATTATTTTTACCTATTATATATAGTTATATTTGTTGTTCTATTAATATTTAGCCTGTTATACAAATATATTATACTATTCTAATTACATAGAATAAAATTAAATACAATATTAAAGAATATAGAATATAAGAGTACATTATGTATATACAAAGATAACAATAAGGAATAAATCTAATAGGGAGTGGAAATAATAATCTATATAGAGATACTATAATACTAATATTTAATATATTAAATAGATAATATAAGTATATGATTAAAATTGGCAAGAACGTGTGATTTTCTCGCCCATTATAAATCCCATACTACCCCTATAAACTCAAAATCCATTACTCCAATTGTTAGAAGAATGTTGTTTAGTTTATCTATACCTGTTTGAACAGCCTCCATTAATCTCGTCTTTCCTTGATAAAAATCAATACGGTCTTTATAGGGTTCCTTCTTAATTAAATAAGCTAAAAGGTCTTGGGTTCAAATGTTGGGGGACGTGAAGAAATCCTTGAGGGTTGAGTATAAGATCCGACTATGCCAGGAGGTCCTGCTAGGTGGGCCCTATAGAGGGTTGACGTGTTGCATGATCAATGCTTGTCCAAGTCACCAACATAGTCAGAATCAACATATCCAACTGCACAATGATAAAGTAATCATCCCGCTCAAATACCAAACCAAAATCCAAAGTTTTTAGAATATACCTTAAAATTCATTTCACCGCTTGCCAATGTCCTTCACTAAGATTATGCATATACTTGCTCAAAACTCCAATAGCATGTGAAATGTCAGGCCTTGTATACACCGTTGTATACTCAGGCTACTAACTGCATTTGCATATGGAACCTTTACCATGTACTCTCATTCCACATCAATACTAGGAGACATCACAAAGCTAAGCCTAAAATGAGGTGCAAGTGGAGTACTTACAGGCTTTGAATGCTCTTTGAGGCCAAAACATTGAAGTACTTTCTTCAAATACTATTCTGTATTAGAGAAACCTTGCACTTTTGTCTGTCTCTGATGATCTCCATATCAAGATCTTAGCTTCTCCTGGATCTTTTATCTCAAATTCTTTACTTAGTTGAGTCTTTAACTTTCTAGTTTCTTTGGGATACTTTGAAGTAATTGGCATATCATCAACATAAAATAGAAAATAAATGAAATATCCATCTTGTAGTTTGTCAAAAATACTCACAATGATCAAACTTACTTCATGTATACCCTTGCATGAGCATAAACTTCACAATTTGCTCATATCGTTATCTTTGAGATTGCTTCAATTTGTACAACGATTTGTTTAGTTTGCAGACCCAATCTTCTTTACCGGTAATATTGAATCCTTTTGGTTGAGTCATATGGATTTCTTCTACCAAATCATTGTGTAAGAATGCAGTTTTCACATCAAGTTGAGCTAACTCTAAATTCAACTGTGCTACCAAGGCTAAAAAAATTCTGATGGAGGAAAGTTTAACAACTAGAGAAAATACCACATTATAGTCAAACCCTTCCTTTTGAGCATAACCTTTCGCCATCAATCTTTGTGGAGTACATCGTTCTTATCTAGAAATCCTTCCATCTTTGTAAATACCCATTTATACCTAATTGCCTTCTTACCCTTTGGTAATTGTGCCAACTTTCAACTCTTGTTCTTCTGAAGAGATTGCATCTTTTCATACATGGCTTTCTTCCACTTTTCACTTTTTAGGCTTCAGACTACATCTCGGTGAGTGAGAGGAATATTATCATCTATGACAGGAAGTGCATAGGCCACTATATCAGCAAATCGAGTAGGTTTCGAATCTCTCATCTTGGCCTTCTAATTGCAATTGGTTCTGATTGATGTGGAGGCTTTTAGATCTAAACCTCTTTTTCTTCATGGTCTTTGGCGCTCTCCTCTGCCACAGGAGATTCTTTTGCTTGAACAATCTTAGTTGTATCAAACTTCACCTGTTGTGGAACACGTTCCACCTGCTATGAAGTACCATCAATCACCTTTCTTAGCATGGTATATTAGTCAATAGTGGCATCCCTGCTAAAATTATTTTCCTTGTTTCGAGACACCAAAACTGGTATCCCTTCACACCCGAGGTAATTTCCACGAACAAAGCTTTCTTCGCTGTTAGATCCAATTTCGATTCCTTTACATGTTAGTGGGCTGTAGCACCAAATACATGTAAAGAATCATAATTATTAGCAAGTTTTCCATACCAGGCTTCCAAGGGTGTCTTGTAACCAATTGCAGTAGATGGCAACTGATTAATGAGATGGCTCACATACATCACAGCTTCAGCCAAAAACACTTTGCCTAATCCAACATTGGACAACATACCTCGAACCTTCTCTACAAAAGTTAGATTCACGAGCTCTAACACCTTGCTTTGTTCTGGTATATCTCTGATTGTGAAGTTTTGTACAATACCATACTCATTGTAGACATCGAGGAATAGATCACTATACTTTCCACCGTTGCGTGTCTTACCAGGATGTCCTAATCACATATGCATAAGTCTGGTAATCTCTGAATTTTTGTGTTACCCAAAAACATTGGCCGTCGTTCCAATAACTATACTATCTAGAAAGTAGTACAAGTTTTTCTTCACGATGCCTTTCATTAGTACCAATGCACTAGAGATAACTTTAAAAACTCCATCTCGAATAGTCATAATGGAGCCTTTGGATTCTAAGACTCCTATTGAGATGAGATTCTTCTTAAGGTTCGTAATACCAAGCATCAGCCAGGATTCTAGTTGATGCATCATGGCACTTCAAGTGGATTGATCCTCTCCTAGTAGTTTGCAAGGTGTTGTTGCTGCCCATGTAAACAACACTTCCATTTAGCTCTTCAAAATTGATGAACCACTCCTTGTTAGGACACATGATAAATACAACCAGAAACCATAATCCACTCATCAGAGTGTAATTTGGACAATGTGCTAACCAATATGAATTCTAACTCATCATCCTCATACTTAGCTACACAAGCATCTGAGGCTACGTCCGAAGTGGCTTTTCCCTTGTCTTTCTTCTTCAGCTTTGGAAAATCCTTATTCTAATGACCTTTCTCATGACAAAAGGAACACTCATCTTTAGTAGGTCTACCCTTCAAACAAGATCTACTTCTTTTATCGGTTTTTTACTTTGAGCACGGACCACTTATAATATAGGCTTCTCCTGCTGAAGTGCGTCCATGCTCCTTTTGATCCTTCTTTCAGATTTCATTGTTGTACAAAGCAGCGCAAATTTCATCAAAAGTAATTTCACCCTTTCCATGAATTATCATAGTGACAAGGTGATCATATTCACCTGGAAGGGAAGTGGTAAGATCAGCAACTCTCAATCACAGGTATGACAGAATTCAAGTAACAAGAAGGAAAAACATAGTAGCAGTGATATTTCTCTCTAGTTTCTTTTTTAAAAAAAAACTTAATTACAGATCAGTTCAAAGCATAAGAACTAAAGATAGGAAGGTATTCGAGTGACCTTCTGCACTCCCAACCTTAGCTTCTCAATCTAATTCCTCTGCATACCCCTTCTTTTCTCCACATTTTATTCCTCATTCTCTAACTGACTTTTTCCATTTCCCAAGGATAACAAACTAGTCATTTCCTCTCCACATGACCACTCCAAATTCCCATAATCTTCGGAAACCATCTTCTAGCATGATCCCTCTATACCTGGCAGCTCCCGATCCAGCTTATTCTTTGTTACTTCCACCTCAGCATACCTGAGACATTCCACCTCAGCAACAAGCTTATTTCCTACCATTGACATCCCCTGTGCACTAGCCTCCTTATTTTAATTCTTCCTCTGCCTCCTTCTCACATAAGTAACCCAAAATGGGGGTCGAGAAGTTCCATTCCCATCAGTACCCTGTGCCTAAAGACATACCTTGTCCTCAAGGTGGAAATCAAAAAATTGAGTAGCAATTACATTGGTAGATTTTCCCAATATATAAGTACCTCCATGTTTTACTTGACCCCTTGAATAGACTGACGCACTCTTCGTATAGCTACCGGTTTAGAGAGCATCTCCAAATAAGAAGTGAGCTGAACTGGTATATCCATTATTGGTTTAGAAGACCCATTGTAGCCCGCAACTGAGAAACATGGAACATCGGGTGTATATTGGTAGCAGGTGGCAACTGTAAACGATATGCTACAGCTCCAACACGTGCAATTATTTCATAGGGGCCGTAATATCGAGGAGCCAACTTTTCACTGTGGCATTGCACAAGGGAATGTTGACGATATGGCTGCAATTTAAGATACACCAAATCCTCTACAGAAAACTCCACTTCCAGCCTTTTACTATCAGCCACTACTTTCATTTTCCATTGTGCTCAGAGTAGGTGTTGCTTCAATTTGTCGAGCATTGCATCCCTTTCCATAAGCTCCTAATCTACCGAAGCCATCAAGAAAGCCCCCAAATCATAATGGATCAGTGGAGGAGGTTCTCGACCATACATGACATGGAAAGGACTGATTTGGGCAACCGTATGAAAAGAAGTGTTGTACCAGAATTTAGCCTAGGGCAACCATTTCACCCATTTACTTGGTGTGTCAGAAGCATAATAGCACAGATAAGTTTCAAGACACCTGTTTACCACTTCGGTTTGCCCGTCAGTTTGGGGATGGTAAGCTGTGCTACGCGAGAGGGTAGTACCCAATTTTTAAAAAGCTCCATCCAAAAAGTACTCAAGAATACCTTATCCCTGTCAAACACTATGGTCTGTGGTATCCCATGCAAACGCACAATCTCTTGAATAAAAACTGCAGCCACATTTAAAGCAGTGAAAGGATGTCAAAGTGGTATAAAGTGCGCATATTTGATGAGGCGATCCACCACAACCAAGATGATCATGAAACCCTCGGACTTAGGTAGTCCCTCTATGAAATCCATTGACAAGTCTTCCCACACTCACTCCTGCAGTGGTAAAGGCTACAACAAACCCCCAGGTGCCAACACCATATATTTATTTTTCTAACATATCTCACACTCTGCTACATAACTCATTACCTCTGATTTAATTCCAAACCAAAACCAATCTGTTGCAAGACGTTGATAAGTCTTGAGTACTCCAGAATGTCCCCTCATAGTACTATCATGGTACACTCGGAGTAATTCTTTTACCATAGAAGAACCTTTTAGAACAACCAAACGGCCTTCATGTAGCAACCGTCCGTGTTCCAAGGCAAATCCTGGGTGTGCCTGCTGGTTTTGCTATATTTTTGTCTTAATCCGAGTAAGCCTTTCATCTAATTCAACTTGCTCCATCAATTCCTCAGTTTTAAGAACCATTGGAGCTATCATAACCCCCAATAATGTTGCTGCCGAAAGGCAAGACAAAGCGTCTACTGGTTTATTCTCTAAACTGGGCTTATATTGGATTTCAAAATCATATCCAAGGAGCTTGGATAACCATTTCTGATGATCCTCACTGACTACTCATTGCTTAAGAAGGTACTTAAGACTTTTTTTATCGGTGCGAATTAGAAATCGCTGACCCAAAAGATAAGGCTGCCACTTTTGCACAACTAAAGCAATCGCCATCAATTCGCTCTCATAAACAGATTTGACACAATTACGTTAGGAAAGAGCTTGGCTGAAATAAGCAATGGGTCGCTGTTGCTGCATCAATACAGCTCCGATTCCTACTCCTGATGCATCGGTCTCCACTACAAACTGCTTATTAAAATCCGGTAGTGCTAGCACTGGTACTTGTACCCTTTTTTGTTTAAGACTTTGAAATGCTTGCTCAGCCTCTTTTCTCCAATTGAAACTATCCTTCTTAAGCAAGGTAGTTAATGGCATAGCAACTGCCCCATAGTTGGCTACGAACTTGCAGTAGTATCCTGTAAGGCCGAGAAATCCCTATAACTCCTTCAGATTAGTGGGAACCGGCCATTTTAGCATGGCTTCAATCTTTGAGTTATCCACCGCCATCCCCTGGCTAGATATGACATGCCCAAAGTATTCAATACTTGCCTGACCAAAACTGCATTTTTTGCATTGGCATATAAGCCATTCTTCTACAATTCCTTTAGAACTATGTCTAAGTGCTCAAGGTGCACCTCCCGAGTCTGACTATATACAAGGATATCATCAAAGAAAACTAACACAAATTTACAAAGATATGGACAGAAGATGTCATTCATCAGTGATTGGAAGGTCACCGGCGTGTTGGTGAGGCCAAATGGCATCACCAAGAATTCAAAGTGCACAAAACGCAGTCTTGGGAACATCTTTGGGACAAACTCGGATTTGATGATAACCCGATTTAAGGTTTATCTTGGAAAAGACAACTGCCCCATGTAACTCGTCCAATAGCTCATCAATAACTGGAATGGGAAATCGATCTGGAACCGTCTCTCTGTTGAGAGCACGGTAATCCACACAGAATCTCCAACTGCCATCCTTTTTCTTGACCAAGAGAACTAGACTTGAAAAAGGGCTCACACTCGATTGAATGATTCCCGCTGCTAACATTTCCCCCACCAACCTCTCGATCTCTACCTTTTGAACTTGCAGATACCGATATGGCCAAACATTGACTGGTGAAGCCCCCTCTTTGAGCACAATACATGCTCCTTTCCCCGAGATGGCGGTAATCCCACCGGTGTTTGGAACACTCCTGTCCACTTCTTCAACACCCCTTGGAGGTAATCGAGAACTTCCTTGTTTGTTCCTTCCTCTATCTCTAAAACCACCGAGAGACGCCCAAACTCCAAGAACATCCCCTGTCCCTCGTGATGAACTGCCCTCATTATGGATTTTAATGAAACTGAGGTTCTACATAAACTAGGGTCCCCCTGCAGGCACACTTGAGACTCCCTTATCTTGAACTTCATAGCCAACATCCCCCAATTGACCTGCATCGAACCCAAAGTTTCTAACCATTGCATCCCCAAAATGACATCCAATTCCAATGGCAAAAAATCCTCGATCACTTCTAAGCTCTAGAGTGAAAGTCCCACTACACAGCAAACACCCTCTCCCTTGACTGAAATTCCAGTCCCCATGACAACCCCATAACCTCCCATCTTATCCATTGGCAGTTCATTTTTTTAACTAATTCAGCAGAAATAAAATTGTGCATAGCACCACTGTCTATGAGTACAATTACCTTTTGCTGCCCGATCATCCCCTTGAGCTTCATCGTTCGAGGAGTTGTTAACCCTACCACTGAGTTCAAGAGACCTCTGCTACTGCTTCAACGGGTTGCTCTGCCAATTCTTCTTTAGCCACTTCCTCCATAGCTTCTTCTTCCTTAATCACGAGCACTTGCAATTCCTTATTTGGGTAGCGATGCCCATAAGTATACTTCCCATCATAGTGTTAGCACAGCCCCTTCTCACGCTTCTGTTGGATTTCTGCATCTGTTAGACACGAAATGGTGCTAGTGCGGAATTCTTCGATTTCTCAAAAATGGATGATGGTCAATTCTGTCCTATAACCAATGCCTTTTGGGTTATAACAGGAAGAGTATAGTTGGGCCTAGCCACCTAGTTGGAGAATTGGTGTAACCTATTGGGCTTGAGCTAAAGATTTTTATCTTAAATTTGTTAGGCCAACTCCATAATACGGCCAAGACGTAAAGGCTTCATCATTCGTAAAATAGCTCGTATTTCTGTTCGCAATCCATTGATGAACATGCTCTACAAAACTTGCTCTGACACCTCCCACAGTGGCACAGCTAGAAGCTCGAATTGGTGTCAAAAATCTCGCACAGTGGTCTCCTGCCGGAGCACCAAGAATTGCTCGTACTGATTCCCCTCCTGTGTTAGCTTGAATAGATCTAACACTAAGGTTTTGAGCTCTAACCAACTGCGAATCGCCTGCTGACGGTCCTCCCACTAGAACCAAGCTAAGGCCTCTCCATCCAAGCTCACAACAGTCACTTCCAGTTTCTCCTGTTCACTTAAATGATTCAACAAGAAATACTACTCCACACGAAAGACCGAGTCGTCTGGGTTTTGGCCGTCGAAGACCAGTATCTCAATGCGTCGGGTCCGACACTCCAATCGAACTTCAGTTTCGTGACCGTACGTGCGACCATCCCCTTGCGGTTCGACCCCCTTGGTTGCCCCTACCTCTCGTCATCGCCTTTAGACAAGGAAGATTGTGTAGTAGTTGCGTATATCTTCTCTGGCGTCATTCTGCGACTGGAAGCACCCCTCTGCAACTGTTTCATCTCCTCTAAGTCGGTAAGTACACTATCAAAGCCAGTCTGTAAGCATGATAACTTCTTCATTTCCTCCTTCATGGCCTCTAGCTCAAGACTCATAGTACTCAACTCTCGCTGCAATTCCCCTTTCGCCACCTCCATGCGTTCCATACGTTCTTCCATCCTTCTCTCCTCTGTCTTTCTGGTCGCCATTGAGGATCGCATCTGCTCTGATACCAAAATGGTAAGATCAGCAACTCTCAATCACAGGTATTACGGAATTCAGGTAACAAGAAGGAAAAATATAGTAGCGGTGATATTTCTCTCTAGTATCTTTTTTAAACAAAAAAACTTAATTACAAATCAGTTCAAAGCTTAAGAACTAAGGATAGGAAGGTATTCGAGTGACCTTGTGCACTCCCAACCCTAGCTTCTCAATTCTAATTCCTCTGCATACACCTTCTCTTCTCCACATTTATTCGTCATTCTCTAACTGATTTTTTCCATTTCCCAAGGCTAACGAACTAGTCATTTCCTCTCCACATGACCACCACAAATTCCCACAATCTTCGAAAACCATCTTTCTAGCGTGATCCCTCTATACCTGGCAGCTCCCGATCCAGCTTATTATTTCTTACTTCCACCTCAACGTACCTGAGACATTCCACCTCAGCAATAAGCTTGTTTCCTACCATTGATGTCCCCTGCGCACTAGCCTCCTCATTTGAATTCTTCCTCTGCCTCCTTCTGACATAAGTAACCTGAGTTGGGGGTCGAGAAGTTCCATTCCCATCAGGAAGTCACAAGAAAAATAGCCTTATCTTCATCCTTAACAGATTCTTCAAGGTTCAACAATTCAGCTACTAACTCGTTGAAATTTGTAAAGTGATTGTACATAGTTGCACCTGGCTGGTACTGCAAGCGGAGCAACTTCTTCTTCAGGTGCAGCCAATTCTGGCAGCTTTTTGCCAGGAACTGCTTCTTCAGTTCCTTCCAAAGTTTACTTGCTAACTTCTCCTTCATATATGGGAACTTCTGCTCCTTCGTGAGACATGAATGGATTGCAACAAAAGCATTGCGATTGATCCGATCACATTTTGTGTCATCCATAGACAATAGTTTGTTTTCTTCAAGAGCAATATTAAGCTCTTGCTAAAAGAGGGCGTCCAACATCACGCATTGCCACATACTAAAGTTGTTGGTTCCGTCAAATTTCTCCACCTCAATTTTTGCATTTGTCAACACCATTCGTGCCGACGGAATTATTGACCTCGAACCTGACGAGGTAGATGAGGCTACCGTTGGCGTTGTCGAAGACTGCTGAGCCATAACTCCAACTATTTATAATTACAAAACAGTGACTCTCAAATGAATTCAAGCAGCTTCCCAAAACAAAACTTAAATACTACAAATGCTCACAAGAGCTTACAAAGGAAGCTTATTGCTTTGATTGGAGCTTATTGCTTCTTGTTTTTCTCCGATGCTTGAAGCCATACAAATACATGGCTAATTATAGCCAAAGTCCCTTAGTACATATAGATGTAGAGAATGTTGGGTTTGGTGCCCTAAAAGCTGTGACATTGTACATATTGTTAATAAATAAATAAAATGACATTTATTATTATTTTGGTTGATTATATGTATTATAAATACTTTTATAAACATCAAGAAAATTCCATGATTATTTACGTGACTATAAATTTAGCATATAAGTGTTTTATGCTTAAGGATAAAATTTATAGATAATAATCTAAATAGTCCGTAATAATTAATTAAAGTTTGGGATCTTTAATTAAAATTACAAGTACGGTCCAATCTCATCTAAAATGAAATAGTCATTATCCAGACTATTAATGTAGAGACATTGGGTTGGAGGTACTTTATATAATGAGATTATATAGGACTGGACCAGATAAATTATGAATCTCTAATAATCATCTGTTACAAATAGAGTATTCAAATTTATCACTATGATGATCATATATTTGACAGTCTTAATCCTGAGTATTTATTAGACTCCTATTTATTACATTATGTTTTTTGACTTGCATGGTAAGATTTGTCTAAGCACAGATTGTAACTTAGCATCTTGGAAACATAAAGTAATAAATGGCTGGGAATAATATTATACAGATATGGAATCCATTCCTTCCCTATGGAAGTTAGAAAAATAGTTCTCTTGAGTGATAATTCAAGGTTTGAACAGTAGAGCACTCGTTCATAATAAGATTATGAATTAATTGTTCATTAGAGAATTATTGGAACTCAAGGATAAAGAGGTAATAAGAGAGGTGAACGGAAATTGAACCTAGCTCTTATTATGAACTATTTATGGAGGACTGACTTATATGTAATGATTATATCAATGGACTACTCGTTAATTTTCTTTGAGTAATTTTACTATAATCTCAAGAGTTCAGTTTCAGGTTTTTAGTGGAGTAACACTGAAACTAATAAATTTGGCACATTAATTAAAGAGTTTGATTAAATGTCAAATTTATTGGAGCTTGGCTTATAGGTCCATAGGTCCCCAATACCAACTCTGTAACACTATATTGGATTTTGCATAAAATGAATCATACATGTATACATGTTTAATTTAGAATTTTTGAATTCTGAATTAATTTTTCACACTTGAATTATTAACGTGTCACAGAAAAATGTTCTCTGTGACACATAATGTAATGTGATAAATGTTATCACATTTAACTGAGCATTAGTTAATTAATTGATTATTGTTAAAATCCATTCTTAAATAAATGTGATTTATTTTTGAATCGAGTTTTATATATATATATAGTTTTGAACCAAATCTTTTTATATATATATATATAATTTTTTTATAATATATTAATATATATATATTAATATAATATTAAAAAAAAGGAGGGAAAGCCGTGAATCAGATTCACGGTTTCCACACTTACACTATATATATATATATATATAAGTTTTTATAATATATTAATATATATATATATTAATATAATATTTAAAAAAAAAGGGGAAAGCCGTGAAACTGTTTCACGCTTTCCCCACACAACATACACACATATATATATTGACCGAATTTGATTCGGTCAAAAGCAAAAAAAAAAAAAAAGGAAAGAAGGTAAGTTGCTTCCTTTTATGTATACATATGCATGTGTGTGTTGACCGAAAGAAAAAAAAAATTCGGGAAACAAAAGAAAAACGAAAGGAAAAGAAAAGGGAAAGAAAAATTACTAATAGCTCAGTTATAAAAAGGGATAAAAAGGGAGAGATAACAGTTATCTCAGTAATTTTAATTCATATAATTTTTAGAGAGAAAAACTGAGAGTTCTTCTCTAAAGAAAAAGGTCTGCTATCTCATGTGTTGAGTACATAGCAGATTCAGAAAAGTGTGAGGATAATTCATTCTTGCAGTTTGACGCCCACTCGTCTTTCCATTGGTGTGGAGGCCTGGTTTGGAAGATCGTGGTGTCAAAGAGGAAAGCTAAGATACCCTGATAGTCTTCAAAAGGTTAGTAAAAAATTCCTAAAGCTTTCTGTAATTAAAATTATATATCTATTCCCGATGAACAAAGTTTTCAGAAAATTTTTGTTTGTCAACGATCCGTTCCTTCCGCTGCGTTTCATGTTTTAATTCCAACAAATGGCATCAGAGCGGGTTATAGCATATATAATTTTAATTAAACATGATTTTATTTTGATGATATCATGTTTTTGATGCATGTTTGTGGGCACTTTGCATCTTTGTTAATTTTTATTCATGTGATGAATGGTTGTTTAATGAAAGGATTTTTGGTCATTAATTATATGGTCCTTTTGGATTAATAATTTTATTTTCAGTTTGATTAGATCAATCTGTGTAAACCCATAAAGGGGTATAGGCTTTTTTGTAATTTATTATTATTATTTTTTCTTCTCTCCTCTCTTTCACTTGCTACACGTGGAGCGATGAAGAAAAAGATGTCCATTGGATTTTTTGGCCCAGTTGAGAACTGTGGGCCTATCGAATTTCAAAGACAATCCAGCAAATTGTTGCACAATAAACCATTTGATGAAGACTACAAAATTGGAGCAGGGAATTATGTGTAAATTACAAGAAGACCCCTGTAATTTTATTTTTATTTTTTTTTATTTTTTGGGTTGTAATTTTAATTATCCAAAAGGACCCGGTCAAAAATTCATTGTTTATTTTCATTTTTATTTTCATATGATGATTGTGATAACATGTTCATGCATGATAACATGTCATCTAGGAAAGTGCCCACTTATAGTTATTGTAACATGACATGCATACGCTTAGCATATTATTTTTATAAAGGAGTTTATAAAATGAATTAATATGTGTTAGCATTAATTTAATAAGATTAAATTAATTGGGTTGGTTTTATAGAAACTTAATTTATTAATCAACCAAATAATGTGAATTTAGTTTTAACAGTTAAGACTTGATAAAATTCACATTAATTCTAAGTTATCTAATTTTAAATTGTTTAATATTTGGTAACTTAGACAATTCGTAATAAATTTAGATTTTTAGAAAATCTGGTAATTTATTTAAGTGTAAATAGAATGAGATTCTATTAACACATAATATAATCTAGTAATTAAAAATTGTTTTTGACTACTAGAATTATGAAACATATGATGTTTTATAAGATAAAACACATCTTCCAAAATAATGAGTGGGAGAAGGTAATATGACAATATAACCTGCGGTCTCCACTATTAGTACAACACCGTGAGATTTAGGTGGCGCCTTGCGACGCTTTGATTTCGTCCTCCCTACGGAGGGTGTCCATTTAAATCAATATCAAGGTTGACTTCCTTGAGATAGGATTTTATAATGTATTTCAAAATTGACCTACCCTACGGTGGCAATTTTGAGTTAAGTTGTTAAAATCCAAAATAGTGGGTTACACTCATAAAGACATAATTAAATTGTTAATTATATCTTGACCAAAATAAACGGTTATTAATAAATATAGAAAATATGAGATATTTTGAATATATTTATTAATTGAGAATGTCTCAATTCAATTCATAAATAATTTGACCTACCCTACGGCGGCACTTTATTTATTAAAATTGAATAATCGTGGAATTAGTAAAATATTTTTTTGTGTTTTTCATATGCATCACGCATCACGTTTACTATTCCAAAACATATATTGATGTTTATGCAACCATTTTAATTTATGCTATTTTATTTATTTATTACAGCGACAATGTCTAATCCAATCATCGCAATTCTCTCAAATGAAAAATTAACCAAAGATAATTTTGTCAAGTGGAAGAGTAACATGAACATTGTACTAATTTGCGAAAGTTACAAGTTTGTCCTGATAGAGGAATGTCCTCCAGAGCCTGCTTCCAATGCTCCTTGTAATGTACGGGAAGCATATGATCGTTGGATTCAGGCAAACAACAAAGCCCGCTGTTTTCTTTTGGCTGGGATGTCTGACGTGCTTAGGATGAAGCATGAAAGCATGGACACTGCTTATGAGATAATGCAGTCTCTGCAAGACATGTTTGGTAAACCTTCTGAAAAGGCACGCCACGAAGCCGTTAAGGCAGTAATGAATGCAAAAATGAAGGTAGGGATTTCGGTCAGAGAACATGTTCTCAACATGGTTAACTATCTCCAAGAGGCCGAGGTCAACGGGGCTATGATAAATGAAGCCACACAGGTGGGGATGATTTTAGAAACCCTCTCCCCTGCGTTCCTTCAGTTCAAAAGCAACTATTTCATGAACAAGCTGAAATATAACATGACTGAGTTGCTTAATGAGCTTCAAACCTTCGAGTCTATTTCGAAAGAAAAGACTAAAGAAGCTGAGGCAAATGTTGTAGAAGCTCAACCTTCCTCTTCTGCCCAAAAGAATAAGAAGAGGAAGGGGACTGAAGGAAGTGGTAAGTCTAAGAATAGAGGGCAACCTAAGAAGAACAAAAGCAACAACAACAAAAGGAGCTCCAACCAAAAGAAGCCTAAAGGAAAATGTTTCCACTGCGGCGTAGTTGGGCACTGGAAGAGAAACTGCAAGAAGTATCTTCAGGAGCTCAAAGAAAAGAAGAACAATGGTAAATTAGATTTACTCATTTTAGAAGCTTGTTTAGTTGAAGATGATACTTCACCTTGGATAATTGATTCAGGGGCAACTAACCATGTTTGTTCTTCTTTGCAGATGCTTAGTTCTTCAAGGGAGCTTGCCGACGGGGAACAAACGATGAGAGTGGGAACGGGAGAGGTTGTTTCGGCAAGAGCAGTGGGAGTTGTTAAACTTTATTTTAGAAATAAGTTTTTAATTTTAGACAATGTTTATTACATTCCTTGTTTTCGTAGAAATTTGATTTCTGTTTCTAGGTTGTTTGAACAAATGTTTAATGTTTCTTTTAATAATAATTATGTTAATATTTCTAGAAATGGTTTGGATATTTGTTCTGCGCATCTGGAAAATGGGCTTTACACCTTAAGGCCCAACAAAAAAGCACTGCTCAATACCGAAATGTTCAAAGTTGAACAACCTAAACCCAAGAAGCAAAAGATTTCTTCTAATAATGAAACATACCTATGGCACCTTAGATTAGGTCATGTTAACCTTGACAGAATTAACAAAATGGTAAAGGAAGGTCCTTTAAAAGAGCTAAAAGTTAGTTTTCTACCAGTTTGTGAATCTTGTCTTGAAGGTAAAATGACTAAGAGGCCTTTCTCTGCAAAAGGCAAAAGGGCCAAGGAACCACTTGAGCTAATACATTCAGACGTCTGTGGTCCATTGAATGTACAAGCACGTGGTGGTTACGAATATTTCGTCACATTTATTGACGATTATTCAAGGTATGGTTACATATACCTAATGCAAAGGAAATCTGAAACTTTTGAAAAGTTCAAAGAATTCCAAGCGGAAGCTGAAAAGCAATTAGGAAAGATGGTGAAGAGTCTTCAATCTGATCAAGGAGGGGAATACCTTGTTACTGAATTCAAGGACTATATGATAGAACATGGTATTCTATCACAACTCACCGCACCTGGAACACCACAACAAAATAGTGTTGCAGAGAGAAGAAATAGAACGTTGCTTGATATGGTGAGATCCATGCTTAGCTACTCATCATTACCCACTTCATTTTGGGGATATGCACTACAAACTGCAGTATATCTTCTAAACATAGTTCCATCTAAGTCTATTTCAAAAACACCTCTAGAGTTATGGAATGGTCGCAAACCTAGTATGCGACATATCCGTATATGGGGGTGTCCAGCACATGTGCTGAAAGGTAAGACTGGGAAGTTGGAACCACGTTCTGAAGTATGCTTATTTGTGGGATACCCAAAGGGAACGAGGGGAGGTTTGTTTTATAGTCCACAGGATAAGAAAGTATTTGTATCGACAAATGCCACTTTTCTCGAGAATGATTATATGACAAACTATAAACCTCGTAGCAAAATTGTACTTGAAGAGTTACTTTCTGATCAGATCAGACCGCAACCGACAACTGTTGTCGAAGGACAAAATGAGGAGGCCACATCTTCCTATCAGAATGTCATACCACCTCGACGTAGTGGGAGGGTTGTGAGACCACCTGCTCGCTACAGGGAACTTGGAGAAGCAAATGTTGCTATCTCTGATAATGGTGAAAATGATCCATTGACATATCGTGATGCAATGGAAGTTTCTGAGAAGGAAAAATGGCTGGAGGCTATGAACCTTGAAATGGAGTCCATGTACTCCAATTCAGTCTGGGATCTTGTAGACCTACCTGAAGGGATAAAACCCATAGGGTGCAAATGGATTTACAAGAAGAAAAGAGGAGTGGATGGGAAAGTTGAGACTTTCAAAGCTAGGCTTGTGGCAAAGGGTTATACCCAAAAGGAGGGAGTTGACTATGAAGAAACTTTCTCGCCTGTAGCTATGCTTAAATCCATTCGGATTCTTTATCCATTGCTGCTTGTCTTGATTATGAGATATGGCAAATGGATGTCAAGACTGCCTTTTTGAATGGCTATCTTGAGGAAAGCATCTATATGGTGCAACCAGAAGGGTTTGTAGTTAAAGGTCAAGAGCAAAAGGTTTGCAAGTTGCAGAGGTCCATCTATGGACTCAAGCAAGCTTCAAGATCTTGGAACTTGAGATTTGATGAAGCGATCAAATCTTATGGTTTCGATCAAAATATTGATGAACCTTGTGTTTACAAGTACATCAAAGATAAGAAGGTGGTCTTCTTGGTTCTTTATGTAGATGATATCCTACTCATTGGGAATGATGTAGGCGTATTATCTGATGTAAAGAAATGGCTCGCCAGCAATTTCCAAATGAAAGATTTAGGAGAAGCAAGTTATGTTCTTGGAATCCAACTCATAAGAGATCGCAAGAACAAACTGTTGGCGCTGTCTCAGGCATCATATATCGATAAGGTGCTTATCAGATTTTCGATGCAAAACTCCAAGAAAGGTAGTTTGCCTACACGTCATGGAGTTTATCTTTCAAAAGAGCAGTGTCCTAAGACACCTCAAGAGGAAGAAAATATGAGACGGGTACCCTATGCATCTGCAGTAGGAAGTCTAATGTATGCCATGTTGTGTACAAGACCTGACATTTGCTATGCGGTGGGTATAGTTAGTCGGTATCAATCCAACCCAAGATTAGATCATTGGGTAGCGGTTAAACATATTCTCAAGTATCTTAGGAGAACGAGAAACTATATGCTAGTTTATTCTGGTGGGAATTTCATTCCCTTTGGATACACTGATTCTGATTTTCAATCAGGCAAAGAGCTTTGAGGGACACTTGGAGGGCTTAGGTCTTAGAGACATGTCTCACCTGCTTTAGGGCAAGTGGGAGATTGTTGGGTTTGGTGCCCTAAAAGCTGTGACATTGTACATATTGTTAATAAATAAATAAAATGACATTTATTATTATTTTGGTTGATTATATGTATTATGAATACATTTATAAACATCAAGAAAATTCCATGATTATTTACGTGACTATAAATTTAGCATATAAGTATTATTTGCTTGGGGATAAAATTTATAGATAATAATCTAAATAGTCCGTAATAATTAATTAAAGTTTAGAATCTTTAATTAAAAATTACAAGTACGGTCCAATCTCATCTAAAATGAAATAATCATTATCTAGACTATTAATGTAGAGACATTGGGTTGGAGGTACTTTATATAATGAGATTATATAGGACTGGACCAGATAAATTATGAATCTCTAATAATCATCCATTACAAATAGAGTATTCAAATTTATCACTATGATGATCATATATTTGACAGTCTTAATCCTGAGTATTTATTAGACTCCTATTTATTACATTATGTTTTTTGACTTGCATGGTAAGATTTGTCTAAGCACAGATTGTAACTTAGCGTCTTGGAAACATAAAGTAATAAATGGCTGGGAATAATATTATACAGATATGGAATCTATTCCTTCCCTATGGAAGTTAGAAAAATAGTTCTCTTGAGTGATAATTCAAGGTTTGAACAATAGAGCGCTCGTTCATAATAAGATTATGAATTAATTGTTCATTAGAGAATTATTGGAACTCAAGGATAAAGAGGTAATAAGAGAGGTGAACGGAAATTGAACCTAGCTCTTATTATGAACTATTTATGGAGGACTGACTTATATGTAATGATTATATCAATAGACTACTCGTTAATTTTCTTTGAGTAATTTTACTATAATCTCAAGAGTTCAGTTTCAGGTTTTTAGTGGAGTAACACTGAAACTAATAAATTTGGCACATTAATTAAAGAGTTTGATTAAATGTCAAATTTATTGGAGCTTGGGTTATAGGTCCATAGGTCCCCAATACCACCTCTGTAACACTATATTGGATTTTGCATAGAATGAATCATACATGTTTAATTTAGAATTTTTGAATTCTGAATTAATTTTTCACACTTGAATTATTAACGTGTTACAGAAAAATGTTCTCTGTGACACATAATGTAATGTGATAAATGTTATCACATTTAACTGAGCATTAGTTAATTAATTGATTATTGTTAAAATCCATTCTTAAATAAATGTGATTTATTTTTTAATCGAGTTTTATATATATATATATAGTTTTGAACCAAATCTTTTTATATATATATATAAGTTTTTTATAATATATTAATATATATATATATTAATATAATATTAAAAAAAAAAAGGAGGGAAAGCCGTGAATCAGATTCACGGTTTCCACACTTACACTATATATATATATATATAAGTTTTTATAATATATTAATATATATATATATTAATATAATATTTAAAAAAAAAAAAGGGGAAAGCCGTGAAACTGTTTCACGCTTTCCCCACACAACACACACATATATATATATTGACCGAATTTGATTCGGTCAAAAGCAAAAAAAAAAAAAAAAAAAAAAAGGAAAGAAGGTAAGTTGCTTCCTTTTATGTGTACATATGCATGTGTGTGTTGACCGAAAGAAAAAAAAAAATCGGGAAACAAAAGAAAAAGGAAAGGAAAAGAAAAGGGAAAGAAAAATTACTAATAGCTCAGTTATAAAAAAGGGAGAGATAACAGTTATCTCAGTAATTTTTATTCACGTAATTTTTAGAGAGAAAAACTGAGAGTTCTTAAGGTCTGCTATCTCTTGTGTTGAGTACATAGCAGATTCAGAAAAGTGTGAGGATAATTCATTCTTGCAGTTTGACGCCCACTCGTCTTTCCATTGGTGTGGAGGCCTGGTTTGGAAGATCGTGGTGTCAAAGAGGAAAGCTAGGATACCCTGATAGTCTTCAAAAGGTTAGTAAAAAATTCCTAAAGCTTTCTGTAATTAAAATTATATATCTATTCCCGATGAACAAAGTTTTCAGAAAATTTTTGTTTGTCAACGATCCGTTCCTTCCGCTGCGTTTCATGTTTTAATTCCAACAGAGAAGACCACGTGTGTGGCCTAAAACAAAATGCTCCATTAATCACTTAAATATCCACAGGGTGTGGTTAATAATAACTCACACCAAACAACTCCACCAAGACTATGTACATGTGTGGCTAAGGCTAAATTGCTTCGCTCACCTACAGGGCAAGCACTAAATAATGCACTTAGTAGATAATTGCAGCCACATGTCTCCAACAAAAAGTTAGTTAAAAAAAGTTTGAAAAAAGAAAGGAAAAAAAGAAACAAAATAAATAAATATATACATATATATATCATATATGTAGTTAGATAACTGTTACAGTACGCCCGGGCGTGTCTTTCCCCCTCATGTGGCACTTTATTAAGTTGGATAAGCCCCTTTTGTTTGTCCCAAAGTGGTACACGTTGGACCATCATTGCGCTATTAACTAACTATAATTTTTGCGTCCGGCTATAAGATTTGAATGCGAGGATTTGGCTAGGCAAAGTCGTAAATATGTAACAATTATGAGGACTGATTGGTTCAAGTAAACATACAGACTAATATGCTCGAACGACCTCATGACAATATATTTTCAAAAGCAACCGTTGAGGAATCAAGCACCTTTTAATTCTAAGGACCACCAAGAACGAATTATTTTAGAAAAGAAAAGAAGAAAAGAAGAAAAGAGAGACATCAAATTTTTATATAGGTTCGTCCAAATTTAAAACTACGTCCTATTTCTGCCGATGCAGATTCCACTATGATGAAGGAGATAAATACAAATTGCAAGTGAAATTTATCACACACTCTCAATTTGTGTTTCTCAAATCTCTCTTCTACTTAGCACCCTCTGTGGGAATTTTCTTTTCTCTCAACAATAGAGCTCTCTCACAAATATGCCTAACACAAAATAATGCCACTCTAACAACTCTAACCATCTTATGTCCATTTATACCCTCAAAGAAGAATGAAATATAATAACTAAGGAGAAACCCTAGCAGTTTTCATTTTTGGGTGTCAAAACTTGACTTTTACACTGAAAAAGGTCGTAAACCACAGTCTTTGGGCGCCACAGTGCTCTAAACCAGCACCGCAGCGTTGGTTTGAACCTCAGACGGGTGCCGCGGCGCTCATTTTGGGCGCTACGGTGCCCAGCCACTGCCCCTTTTTTTTTTTTCTTCTTTGCAAGGTTATTGATTGATAGGCTCCATCCTCCAACAGTAACATATGTGTATTAGCAAAGAACTGTCATGCATATTGGATTTTTTGAAGTGATATTTAAGGAACCTCCATTTTTAAGCATTAAAGAAGCAGCTCCAGAGTAAGATAGGGTAGATAATTCGTGAAATGAAATAACATAATTTCAAGATTACATGATCAACACTATGCTCCATCTATACAAAATCGCTTCCCTTAGAATTGTGACCCTTTTTTTTCTATGGAAAGTAATTAGTCCTTTTTTTTTTTTTTTTGAAAAATGAATTTGGTGTGAGAAAATACTAATTCGATGGTTGATAAGCTTGTTCTTGATTATCTTCGAGGAGTTAAAAATCGGAGGAGTAGTCAAATTGATGATAATTTTTTTATCAATTGCTGCTCGGGTGTGTGTGAAAGGTTTGTAGATGCCATCGTCGGCATTGGATGTGTTGTTGCACTATGTTGTTTGTGGGGTCTCTTACTGGCTTGCAGAAGGTGTGTTTTGTGATGACCAAATTGTTTTGGTGACTCAATGTCAATACTCTTACCCTTCCAACTTTTCTGAGGGCAGGTTTTGCTTGTTGTACCCAAATCCACAGCAATGACTACATCTTCTTCTTACAGAAACTTGGTCAAAATTCTTGTTCGTTTGCTCTCTGCTTGTCGGAGATGGCGGTGGATGGGAGCTCCTGTTAGTTCGCGCATCAAATGTTGTACAGTATTGCATTAGATATCAGACCTATTAGAAATTTTCATATACATAATTATGACTTTCATATATGCATGAATCCAAATTGCATAAAATCATCTAAATGCAGAAACATAAAGGAAGAAAATCTAACCTCCAGTCATTGATAAACACAGAAAGAATGGAGAATATCTTTACAAGAATTCTTGAAGAAAATTTTGTGAAAGAAAGAGAATCTTCTAAACATTCTACAATATAAAAAGATGGTGCATTTTTGAATAACTACAAGGCTTAAGGACCCTTTGGATTTTTACATGATATTTAAAAACACCTACCATCAGGGTGTATGTTGTCATATCTTAAAAGAGGCCTTTTTTTTAGAAATGTTATAATAGCTTTGAATACCCTTTGGTTGATACCCCTAAGAAAATACTTCTACATTGGACTACTTAAATTTATTTTATTCATTTATTATCATATAAAAACTAAATAAATAATAATAAATAAAATTAAAATAGCATTCTCTCACTTGGTCTACATTTATTTTTCTAGATCACGAAAATCAACCAATCTCAAACTTAAAGAATAAGCACATGAATCATGATTATAGGTCCTCTTAGAATGAGTATAGCTTTCATGTATTACTATGCATTATATCCCTTAATACTAACTCATAAATGGTAATGTAACTTAATGAATAAACCCTATGTTTATTCTAGGTCTAACTTAATTGATCTTTCTTAAAATAACTGAATTTATACACAACCAAATATGAGAAAATATCACAACTAAATAAGAGTTTCATTAAAATAACAAGTGTATGTACAATGAAATTCACATCATGGAACCAAGTCCCATTCGTACTATATGATCCTTAAAATTCTTTGGTGGCATGTCGTTAGTTAAAAGATTGGCAATCATCAACTCAGTGTTAACCTGCTCAATGACTACTTTCTCTTCTTTAACACATTTTTTGATACCTAAGTATTTAATATCAATGTGTTTACTCCGACTACCGCTCTTATTATTCTTAGCCATAAACAATCCAACTGACTTGTCACATACAATTTCAATGGTCTAGAAATAGAATCCACAATTCTAAGCCTAAATATAAAACTCTTCTACCATATACCATGCGAAGTAGCTTCAAAACAAGAAACAAACTTGACCTCCATAGTAGATGTAGTAGTCAAAGTCTACTTCACACTCCTCCAACCACTGGTGAACATGCAAACATCCAGATGTTGATTTTCGTGAATCAACATAGTTAGCAAAGTCTGAATCGGAATATCAAATCACCTTTAGAATGTCAGTCAGTCTATACATGAGCATGTAATTCCTAGTCCCTTGAAGGTACCCATCACCTTTTTTGAAGCTCTCTAGTGGTCAACACCTAAAATACTCTGATATCTGCCCAACATTCCTGTAGCAAATGCAATGTCAAGTCATGTGCAGACCCGAGTATACATTATTGGCTAAAGCATATGGAATGTTTTTCATTTGTACCCATTCGAGCTCATTTTTCAAGCACTGGTTCAAATTAAACCTATCACCCTTCACAATGGGTGCTACACTTGGCGAACAATGCTTCATTTAAAATCTCTCTAGAACCTTGTTGATATAGGTCCTTGAGACAAACCCAAAATGTCTCGAGATCTGTTCCTATGGATCTTAATGCCAATGAAATAAGATGCATCTCCCATATCCTTTATGTCAAAGTTCGTTGAGAGAAATTGCTCACCTCATATAGCAATCCCTTATCATCAATTGCAAGTAATATGTCATCCATATACAGCACAAAGAAACAAATCCTACTCCTATTAACCTTATGGTATATACATTGTTCCATGATATTCTCTTCAAAACCAAATGAAGAGATAATGTCTTGGAACTTCAAATACCACTAACAAGAGGCTTGTTTCAATCAATATATGGATTCCTTAAACTTGCAAACTAATTGCTCACCATCACTAGAGGAAAATACTTCTCGTTCTCTCATATAAACCTCTTCCTCTAGTTCACTTTTAAGAAAGGCCATTTTCACATCCATGTGGTGCAAATCCAAATCAAAATGGGCGACCAATGCCATAATAACTTGAAGAGAATTCTTTTTAGATACAAGAAAATAGGTCTCTATGTAGCCGATTTCTTCTCTTTATGTGAATCCTTTAACAACAAGTCTTGCCTTATGTCTATCCATGTTGCCAAATGAGTCTTTTTTTGTATTAAAGACCCACTTACATCCAATAGCTCTTACACTATTAGGCAACTCAGCGAGATCCAAGCTCTGTTAGATGCCATAAACTCCCTTTCATCTTTAATGGCACTATACCATAAGTCAAATTTCTTAGAACTCATGGCCCGTGAAAATGTTTCAAGATCATTTTCAGCTCCAACATTGTAGTCAGACTCTTGTAAATACACAATATAGTCACTAGGTATAGCCAATCACCTTTCTCTAGTAGATCTCCTTAATGTTAGTTAAACATTCTCCTAAGAAGCATGTTGTTCAATAGGCTATTCAATAGGTTCCTGTATCTATTGTTCAGCTGGATCTACTATTTCTTGATCAGCTATCTGTGGAACGCAAACGACCTATTGTTGTTCACCACACATTTGAACTTTAGGAGTGTTATGTACAATAATCACTCTATCATATGAAGTGGAAGGTTGAGCATCTATATGATCTTTTTTAGGAACAGTATTCCAGGATCGATAACTCCCACTAATCAAGTTATTCTTAAGAAATTTTGCATTTCTTGATTCCATAAATCTAGTACTGTGAGATGGATAATAAAATATGTATTCCTTAGACCGTTCAGCATAAGTAACAAAATATCTACTAATGGTCCTTGGGTCTAGCTTCTTCTCTTGTGGATTTTAAACTTTTACCTCCGACCGACATTCCCAAATGCATACATATTGCAAACTCGATTTCCAACCCTTGAATAACTCAAAAGGCAACTTTGGGATGGCCAAGGCTAAAACTCAGTTCAATATGTATACTGTCGTCTTAAGAGCTTCAGTCCATAAGGACTCTAGAAGTTTGGAGCTACCAAGCATACTCTACACCATGTCTAATAACACTCAGTTTCTTCTTTCATCTACACCATTCTGGTTTGGAGAACTAGGCATAATTTATTAGGCAACAATCCCATGCTCTTCAAGAAACCTTGCAAATGGACCAGGTGCTTGTCTATACTTAGTGTATCTACTATAGTACTCTCCACCTCTATCCATCTCATAATATTAATTTGCTTTTCACATTGTTTCTCTACTTCCGCTTTAAAGACCTTAAAAGTATCTAGTGCTTCGTTTTTATTGTTATGCAAGATACATGTATCATGAGTAGTCATCTATGAAAAAGACGAAGTACCTTTTAGAGTACAAGTTCATGTCTAAACTATAAATATCCATATATATGATTTCCAATAAATTAGAGCTCCTCTTGGAACCCTTCTTTGACTTGTTGGTCTGTTTACCTTTAATGAAGTCCACACAAGTATCAAAATCAGTAAAATCTAAAGTATTAAGTACTCCATCATTTACTAATCTCTTAATTCTCTCAATGGAGATGTGTCACAATCTTTGATGCCACAACATAGAAGATTCATCATTCACAACACATCGCTTTATAACAACATTTTCATGAATGTGCATAGTAGTATAATTGGTATCATTTTGTAAATTAAGATACCACATCCAATAAAATCAGATTTAGAAAATAAACTGAAGGAAGATTCTAAAAAATTAAAGGAATATCCAACCGATACAAGTCTGGAAACTGAAATTAAGTTTCTAGAAAAACTAGGAATGTAAAATACATTTTCCAAATGCAAAATAAAACCACTACTTATGAATAGTTTGCACGTCCCTGTAGCCTCCACATGTAAGCACATCTTATTTTTAGAATGGATGCTTGGCTCACTCCCTACTGGCTTCCACAAGTCTTGCAATCCATGCAAAGAATTGGTAACATGGATTGTAGAACCGAAGTCAATTCTATTGGAAAAAGAGTGCACAGCGGAATTTTAAAAAATTTTACATCAGAGTATTTTCCAAAACACAAGTTTGACATGCTATATGCATAAATTAACTAGATCTTACTAGCCTTTGTATGCCAAAGAACCCTCGCAAAACGTGAAGAGAAATAACGCTCCAAAAGAGCCTCAACCAACTGGTCTTCTTTGCTATTCTCTATACACGACTGGAGTGAGTGTGGGCTCACACGTACAACTCTTCACAAAGTTGACTCTCCTTCCAACCAATCGAGAGAACCTAAAGCTAGTGTTCGTGATTTGTGAACAAAAGCTCTCAGAGAGTTTTCAGATTCTCACCAGCAGAGTGTCACTCTTAATCTCTCAATTGGTCTGAGTAACTCTTAAGACTTACTCCCTTTATATAGAGATTGGGCCCAAGGTCAGTCCTTATCAGATTAGGTATCAAAAACTCGAAACAGAATCAAATTCGGATCAATATCATATAAGATTCGTGTGAAAACGCGTAATCTTATCCTTTGCTCATCAGCAAGCCAAGCAGCCTAATTGGTAGGCTGAACAGTCCCCATCGATAGGCCAAACACATGGATCGATAGGCCGAACTACCGATAAAAAATCTCCACGAATCTTTTATTTTCCACCCGAGAATCTATAGGATAAAGTCTCAGTTTTAATTCAAATAACCCAATAGAGAAGTTATCTGATTAAAACAACTTTATCTAGATTATCTCTAGGAAAATAAATCAATTCCCAATAATTTTACAAGTTTATCTTCATCTAATTTATCCAAAATTAAATCAACCGATAAACAGACAAGAATTATCCGATCCTAATAATTCAACAAGTTTATCTTAAATTAATTTTATCACAAAATTAATTCAACTGATAAACAGACATAAATTATTTGATTCTTCCAAATTTCAACCAATCTAATAAATCTGACATAAGTCACAATTTATTGGAAAAGCATACCGTGTCGTTACAGGATATTGTGAGCTAACAAAGGGAATGGACCTATATAGTTCAAGCTCTCGATAATTATAAAACCCAATATCCTAGATTTACATTTCATAATTATCAACTCCAACGCTACTCCACTAAAAGCTTGGAGCTGCACTCTCAAACTACATAGAATTATGAAGCCACGTATAGCTAAGTCTCCATGACATATCACAGTGTATCGTATCCCCATATGATTATCCATAATCGGCTTAAGGACAAGGTCTGTCTTACCTTTTCGATTATTTTTATCTTACGTTCTATTATCTCACTATCAGAAAACTTACTATCCAAAGACAGTATACCATTCGGTTACAACTATGTATCTAAATGGTGAGCGCTCCAGTTTTTTCAATTACAGGATAACGCATATAAGAGGATATCATTACTCCTAAAGAGGAGCTATGGATTTCATATCTATGAATAATAAGTCTACGCTATCAAGAGTCATGCCCCCAACGTACCAGCGTGCATACCACTATTAAGATGTGGGTGTCACCATTTGGTACATCAAAAGACACAAGCCAAGACAACGGGCCTACTATTCATCTCAGGATTAAGATAAAACACAAATGATTGTCTAAAGTGAATTGATTTGCCGAGACAGAATTATTAATCAGATCAATTCACTTTTTGTCCTGATCCAACACATCATCACCTATGACAATGTGCCAATGTTTCTATTCACGGAGTCCACCTCTGATGGTCAAGACAAACCATCTCCCAAAAGGGATATAGACAAGATAACAATCTTTGCATGAATAAAGCGCCCAACTTTATTCCCTCGATTGCGAATCATATGATTTAGACCATCACCTTAAGAACCGTGTCTTTCACATAATCCGTCCGTCATATGCCCAATTCTTAAGGTTTAGACAGACAGTCTCAAACTATTGTTTGTTTAACATACATTCAACAAATATGAACGTAAAGAGGACAAGATTTTGTATATAAACAATGAATAAATTCTTCATTGATAAAAATGTCTCCAAAAAATTATTACATTTTTACTCCTTAGGGCATACATGTCTAACAAATTCACCATGTGTTATAATTAACATCAATCATATTAGATTCATAACAGACAAGTGAAAGTTGAGTACCTTTCTTATCAAGCCATTTTTGAAATTTAGAGTAGTCCTTCTTCATGTGCCCTTTCTTGTAAAAATGCACTTGAACTCCTTCTTAATATCTGGCTGGATAGAAACCTTGCCTTTCCCCTTTTATGGTCTGAAATTTCTTCTTATTTCCCTAGGTTGCCAGTTTTACTTTCTCTCCTTCTTCCACAATGAGCCTTCCCTCCTCCTAAACACACATGGCCAATAGCTCATTAATTGACCATTTGTCCTTATTTGTGTTATAGGAGATCTTAAGGAAACCATACTCTGAGGGTAGAGTGTTCAGAATGTAATGTATAAAGAACGAATCAGACATATCAACTTCAAGCGTCTTCAGTTGAGTCACAATGTCCCTCATGTGCATAATGTGCTCACACATGCCTTGAATACTGGTAAGCTTCAAGGATGAAAGCTATAGCATCAGGGTACTTGCCAATGCCTTATCTGAAGATTCAAACTGTTCATCACTAGCCTTCAGTACTGCTCAGACATTGTCATATCGATCGATTGACTCTAATCCCAGCAGAGATCTTGGTTTTTATGAACATAATTGAGAGACAATTGGAACACTCCCGCTTTTCATAAGGATCAATATCATCTGGAATGTTGGTATTAGTAATAAGTTCAGTTTATCCTTCCTGATGGCATAGTCAATGTCCATCCACCCCAAATGAAGAAGCATCCTCTCCTTCCAAACTTTGTAGTTATCACCCTTAAAATAAGAGAACATCACATTTCATATTAGATAAATGAACAAGCTAAATTATTGCAATACATCAAACATATCTGCTCATGTTATAAAATTTGAAGCTAATAACTCTATTATGTTTTCCCAATACAAATCATGCTATAAAAATTGTGAATCAAATGACATAAAAACTGCCTGTAGGCTAAGTTTCTAATTCATATGGATTCACATACAACCTTATGATAAAACTATTAAACTACATTCCATTTCTAAATCCCTGCCGAACTGTGATGTTCGGCATGTCGACTGAGCAGAAATCTTCCATTCTAAAATATAAAATTTTTAATGCAATTCATTAATTTTATTTTCAACAATTCAAAAACAAAAATTAGAGACTCAGGAAATACCTGGGAGTGCCATCATCCATCTTCTAGATTCGCCTTCTAGATCCGTCTTATCCGAATAATTATTTAATTACAAAATTCTTATAAATTTAAAATAAATATTAATTCCTAGATGGAGATGACAGTCCGCAATCCAATTACATGAAAAACTTAGATACACATTCTAACCTCTAAGGAACCATAACCGGCGTAAATTAATTAATTAATAAATTATTAAATAACAATTTAATCAACCATAATTAATTAATAAACATTCACCATATAATCCATGGCAACATAAATATTATATAGAAACCTAAAGTGCCAACTCTCTATAAAAATTCAATTCAAGAATAGGAGAGTTTAAGATCACAAAATGTATACATACAACATAATCATAAACTCGTAAATTTATATAAAAACTATGTCTCTGATACCAATTGTTGAAAAAAGAGTACGCAGCGCAATTTTAAAAAAATTTTACATCAGAGTATTTTCCAAAACATAAGTTTGACATGCTATATGCATAAATTAACTAGATCTTACTAACCTTTGTATGCTGAAGAACCCTCGCAAAACGTGAAGAGAAATAACGTTCCAAAAGAGCCTCAACTAACTGGTCTTCTTTGCTATTCTCTATCCAAGACCGGAGTGAGTGTGGGCTCACACGTACAGCTCTTCACCAAGTTGACCCTCCTTCTAACCAATCGAGAGAACCCAAAGCTAGTGTTTATGATTTGTGAGCAAAACCTCTTAGGGAGTTTTCAGATTCTCACCAGCAAAGTATCACTCTTAATCTCTTAATTGATCTGAGTAACTCTTAAGACTTACTCCCTTTATATAGAGGTTGGGCCTAGGGTCAGTCCTTATCAGACTAGATCTCAAAAACTCGAAACAGAATCAAGTTTGGATTAATAAATGATAAGATCCGCGTGGAAACGCGAATCTTATCCTTCGCTCATTGGCAGGCCGAACACATGGATCGGTAGGCTGAACTACCGATAAAAAATCTCCACAAATCTTTTATTTTTCACTCAAGAATCTATAAGATAAAGTCTCAGTTTTAATTCAAATAACCCAATAGAGAAGTTATCTTATCAAAACAACTTTATCTAGATTATCTCTAGGAAAATAAATCAATTCCTAATAATTCTACAAGTTATCTTGATCTAGTTTATCCAAAATTAAATCAAGCGATAAATAGACAAGAATTATCTGATCCAATAATTCAACAAGTTTATCTTAAATTAATTTTATCACAAAATTAATTCAACCGATAAATAAACATGAATTATTTGATTCTTTCAAATTTCAACCAATCTCATAAATCTGACATAAGCCACCAATTATTGGAAAACACGCCGTGTCATTACAGGATGTTGTGAGCTAGCAAAGGGGAACAAATGGACCTATATAGTTCAAGCTCTCGATAATTATGAAACTCAATATCCAAGATATACATTTCATAATTATCAACTCCAATGCTACTCCACTAAAAGCTTGGAGTTGCACTCTCAAACTACATAGAATTACAAAGCCACGTATAGCTAAGTCTTCATGATATATCATAGTGTATCATATCCCCATATGATTATCCATAATTAGCTTAAGGACAAGTTCTATCTTACCTTTCCAATTATTTTTATCTTACGTTCTATTATCTCACCATCAGAAAACTTACTATCCAAACACAGTATACCATTCGGTTACACTTATGTATCTAAATGGTTGAGCGCTCTAGTTTTTCCAATAACAGGATAACGCATATAAAAGGATATTATTACTCCTGAAAAGGAGCTATGGATTTCATATCTATGAATAACAAGTCTATGCTATCACGATCATGCCTCCAATGTACCGGCATGCATACCACTATTAAGATATGGGTGTCACCCATTGGTACATCAAAAGACACAAGCCAAGAAAACAGGCCCACTATTCATCTCAGGATTAAGTTGCAACACAAAAGATTGTCTAAAGTGAATCGATTTGCCGAGACAGAATTATTAATCCAAATCAATTCACTTTATGTCCCGATCCAACACATCGTCACCTATGGCAACGTGCCAATGTTTATATTCACAGAGTCCACCTTCGATGGTCAAGACAAACCATCTCCCAAAAAGGATATAGACAACATAACAATCTTTGCATGAATAAAGTGCCTAACTTTATTCTCTCAATTGCGGATCGTATGATTTAGACCATCACCTTAAGAACTGTGTCTTCTGCATAATCTGTCCATCATATGCCCAATTCTTAAGGTTTAGACCGACAGTCTAAGATTATTGTTTGCTTAATATACATTCAACAAATATGAACATAAAGAGGACAAGATTTGGTATATAAACAATGAATAAATTCTTTATTGATAAAAATGTCTACACAAAATTATTACATTTTTACTCCTTAGGGCGTACATGTCTAACAATCTCCCACTTACACTAAGTGAGTACATATGACAAATCTCGCATCCCATAGCTTCCACATGTTTCTCGAAGACTCTTCCAGTAAGTGTCTTCGTAAATGGATCAGTTAAGTTGTTCTCTGACGCGATCTTGCACACCATGATATGCCCGTCCTCTACGATGTCCTTTATCACATGATACTTTCGATCAATATGTTTACTCTTCTTGTGAAATCTTGGTTCCTTAGCATTAGCTACCATCGTACTGTTATTGCAGTACAGTGATATCGCCTTATCCATGCCAGGAACTACCTCAAGATCTCCAAGGAACTTGCGGAGCCACACTGCTTCTTTTGAAGCATCACTAGCTGCCACATACTCGGCCTCCATCGTTGAATCTGAAGTGCAATCTTGCTTAGCACTTCTCCAATTGATGGCACCGCCGCCTAGAGTAAACACAAAACCCGAAGTCGATTTCCTAAAATCCAGACAGGATTGAAAATCTGAGTCAATATATCCTAGAGGAGTTAAGTCCTTACCCAAATATACAAGCATATACCCTCGAGTCCTTCTCAAGTACTTGAAAATATGCTTTACTGCAACCCAATGGTTCGTTCTTAGATCCGCCTGAAATCGACTTACAATCCCGACTGCATAACTAATATCCGGTCATGTGCAAAGCATGGCATACATGAGACTACCTACTACCGAATCATAAGGCACCTTCTTCATGTATTCTCTTTCTTCATAAGAATTTTAGAGAGGCTTTCTTAGAAAGAGTAATTCCAGACCTAGATGGTTGCCCACCTTTCTTGGAATCCTGCATTGCAGACCTTCTAAGAATTTTATCTATGTAGTTAGCCTAGGACAAAGCTATCATTTTGTTCTTCCTATCCTGAAAGATCTGGATACCGAGAATAAAATTAACCTCACCCAAGACCTTCATGTCAAACTGCTTGGTCAACCATAATTTGACTGATGATAATGCCCCAATATCATTGCCAATTAGTAGAATATCATCTACATAGAGCAGTGGAAAAGCCACCTTCTCATCCTTTATGTGTTTGTAAACACATGGTTCATCCACATTTTGTGAGAACCCATAAGTCTTGATCACATGAGCAAATCTTATGTTCCAAGAACAAAAAGTCTGCTTAAGTCTAAAAATTGACTTTAGAAGATTACAAACCTTACCCTCTTAACCTGTGACCTTGAACCTGTCTGGTTGTTCCATATAAATGGACTCATCAAGATAGCCATTCAGAAAAGCTGTCTTGACATCCATCTGCCAAATCTCATAGTCGAGAGCGACAGCTATGGTCAAGAGAATTCGAATGGACTTAAGCATGGCTACAAGTGAAAAGGTTTCCTCATAATCGATTCTTTCCTTTTGCGTATAACCCTTAGCTACCAGTCTAGCCTTAAAGGTTTTAACCTTTCCATCCACTCCTCTTTTCCTCTTGTAGATCCACTTGCACCCTATAGGTTTTACCCTTTCAAGAAGATCCACAAGCTCCCGGAACTGATTAGTCTCCATAGACTTCATCTCTATGTTCATGGCCTCTGTCCAGAGTTTGAATCAACATCCTCCATAGCCTCTGTGTAAGTATAAGGATCCCTGTCATGTTCATCTAGTTCAGCCAAGAAGACCTCTCCATTGAACATATACCTCTCAGGTTGATGCCCGATCCTCCCACTACGTCAAAGCCCCTTAGGTTGTTGTTCAGGTTTGTTTGGTTTTTCTACACTGATCGAAATGGTTTCATTTGGAACCCCTAGAGTGATCAGATCACTCCTTAACTCCTCAAGCACCACTTTGCTTCGAGGTTTAATGTCCTCCATGTAACTCTCCTTAAGGAAAGTTGCATTAGTTGAAACCACGACTTTATTTTCCTTTGGGTTATTAAAAATAACCCCCTTTAGTCCCTTTTGGATATCCTATAACTTCCGAATGTGCTTCCAACTTATTCGAATCCTTAAACAAGACATGAGCCAAACATCCCATATGTGCATATGGTTTAAGGATGTCATCCTACTCGTCCATAACTCATGAGGAGTTTTAGGGACCAATTTTGAAGAAACATTGTTCAAAAGATAACATGCGGTTTGTAGTGCATATCCCTAAAAGGATAAAGGTAATGATGAATAACTCATCATGGACCTGACTATATCCAACAAAGTCCCATTTCTTCTCTCCGCTACGCCATTCTGCTGTGGGGTGCCCGACATAGTCAAATGGGATAAAATCCCATTATCTAATAAGTGTCCCAAGAACTCATCAGAAAGGTATTCTCCACCTTAATTGGATCGAAGTGCCTTTATGGGTCTACCTAATTGCTTTTCCACTTCAGCCCGAAACTCCCTGAACTTATCAAAAGTTTTGCTTTTGTGGTGCATCAGGTACACATACCCATACCTTGAGTAATCGTTAATAAAAGTGACAAAGTACTCATACCTTCCTCCTGCCCGGATGTTCATCGATCCGCAAACATCACTATACATAAGTTCTAGAACCCCTTCGACCCAATTGCCCTTAGATCCGAATGGTCTTTTAGTCATTTTATCCTCCAAACAAGATTCACATTGAGGTATAGATTCCACCTTTAAGTGATTTAAAGGTCTACCCCTTACCAACCTTTGAATCCTATTCAGGTTAATCTGACCAAGACGCAAATGCCAAAGATAAGTCTTATTAGAGTGAGAAGTTTTAAGTCTTTTAGAGTTATTATCATTCATCTCAGCATTAAGCAATTAGTCCATCTTAGGTTTGATAAAATATAGATTATTTTGTATCCATCCAGAACAGATAAAACATTTATTTTTACGAATCACCACTTTATCATTAAAAGAAACCAAATCGGAGTCTTTAAATACACAAGATATAGAAATTAAATTCCTTTTAAATCTTGCAAAAATAAATTCCTATAATTATCAAAATAAAGATGGATGTCTCCCACTGCTTCCACTGAGACCAAGGATCCATCGCTCATCCAAAGCGTGAAGTCCTCATGTAGCAGACTTATCGTTTCTTTGAACCCTTATAGAGAAACACAAACATGATTAGTTGTACCAGAATCTATGACCCAAATGTCACTGGATTCCTCAACCAAACAAGTTTCTAAATATAAAAGATCACACCTACCTCCTTTAGAAAGGAAGTCCTTGCAATGCTTCTTGATATGCCTGACCTTCCCACAGAAGAAACACTTAAGCTTCTTTGGGTTCTTCTTCTTCTTCTTCTTGCTCTTGGTGCTAGCAGGAATAGAAGACTTCCCGTTCTTGGCCCGTTGCTTCTTTCCATTCCCAGAGTTAGGATTGGAACCAGAAGCAGCTACCATGTTGGCCTCACCACCCGCAGGAGACTCCTTGATTAGCAGTTCGAACTCCTGTAACTGTTTCATCAATTATGTCAAGGTCATATCATGTCTATTGCTCAAATTAGATGTAGCTCTAAATGAAATAAATTCCTTTGATAGAGTCTTAAAGACTATAGTCATCTGAGTTTCAGCATCAATGTCGACTCTGTTGGTTTGAGCCTCAACAAGGTAACCCATGACCAACATCATATGCTCCTTTACAGATGTCCCTAGCCTCTGTCTACAGTTTAAGAGTTTCTGAAGCGTCCCTTGCCGCTTTGTTATGGCTTGGCCTCCAAACATATCCTCAAGATTATCCAAGATCTGCTTTGTAACTCATAATCCTGATGTTGAGCCTGCAGTACATCATTCATGCTGGTCATAATATAGCAACGGGCCTGATCATTAGCATCTTTCTAGCAATCATATGCTTGGAATTGCTCATTAGTTGAGTCTCCCATAGGCTCGGGAGGACAGGGGGTTGTCAATACATATTTTAGTTTCTCAAAAGACAAAATGATATCCAGGTTCCATTTCCAATCATTATAGTTCTCACCGGTTAATAGGTTTTTGTCAAATATCAATGATAAAGCATTTTTAGACATTTTTAATCTATAATAAAGAATCATATACCAAACATAAGTAAACATATGATAATAATTTAGTAAGATAACACAATCATGTAAAAACATACAAATGAGTTTATGTGTCAAAACCCTGAAAATGCCACATCCTTACAACAATAATTCCCAACTCATAATTCAACAAGCTTCTAGGGTAGTCATGCCAAATTCAATTAGGAATACGGATCCCCTCCTGATTAATATATGTCATCTAGGACCTGTATGATCCAGCATATATTAATAATTGTTTTTTTTGCCATTAATTTTATTAATAGAGCTCCTAGGGGAGGTTAATAACAAAATTAACTTGAGTGTATAACCATCATTTTAATATTTTATCCATGATTTATATTCACTACCTAGGAGTGTGCAAACATAAATCATGCTAAAATACCTTATCCTCTCAAAGATCCAATCTAATACATGATAGAAATCCCTTCCTAGGGGTCGGGACCACCATATTCTACCTATGGACCAATGATGGAGGCCTTAGGTTCTCCCTTCGAAAACCTTCTCCCACTCAATCTTTTTGAAATCAAGGTTTTATTTTAAAAATATGCATGAACAATTTTAATATGAGCAGCACTCCCTATTCTATATGACATGTTATCAATATACATGACAAATCATATTATAATGCAGACAAGCAAAGCAATTAAGCAAACCTACAAGCAAAATAATAAATAATCATAATATTATGGCTCCATCCTAGAGAATAGAAAATTAAGATTACAAGAGAATAATCGAGACATATAATCGATTCTTCAACCTTGAATCCTCAAGCTATATCCTTCTTCATGTAATGCCAATCTTCAAGTCTTCAATCCCGTGTGAATCAAATACTTCATATTTTTGGTCATATCCAAATTTAATGTTTCTCAGAATTGTCCCAAAAATAAAATTAAAACTGCACTAGAAAAACTGCACCTTTTCTAGAAATTTTCTAGCTCTCGATCGGCAGGCCAATCTGGGTGATCGGGCTACCGGTCATGCCCCATTGGCCAAATCGGCCTACCGAATCATGAAAGTTCGGCCTGCCGCCAGAGTCGCCTGATTTTTGTCCCATTGACGACCTGCCGAACCACACGTCTAGCCTACCGATCTGTGACCATCGGCCTGCCGAACTGTGATGTTCGGCATGCCGACCGAGCAAAAACCTTCCATTCTAGAATAAATAATTTTTAATGCAATTCATTAATTTTATTTTCAACAATTCAAAAACAAAAATTAGAGACTCAAAAAATACATGGGAATGCCATCATCCATCTTCTAGACCCGCCTTCTAGATCTGTTTTACCTGAATAATTATTTAATTATAAAATTCTTACAAATTTAAAATAAATAATAATTCTTAGACAGAGATGATAGTCCGCCATTTAATTATATGAAAAGCCTAGATACACATTCCAACATCTACGAAACCATAACTGGCATAAATTAATTAATTAATAATTAATTAAATAACAATTTAATCAACCATAATTAATTAATAAACATTCACCATATAATCCATGACAACATAAATATTATATAGAAACCTAGAGTATCAACTCTCTATAAAAATTCAATTTAAGCATAAGAGAGTTTAAGATCACAAAATTTATACATAGAACATAATCACAAACCCGTAAATTTATATAAAAACCATGTCTTTGATACCAATTGTTGAAAAAAGAGCGCGCAACAAAATTTTAAAAAAATTTACATTAGAGTATTTTTCAAAACACAAGTTTAACATGCTATATGCATAAATTAATCAGATCTTACTAACCTTTGTATGCCAAAGAACCCTCGCAAAACGTGAAGAGAAGTAACGTTCTAGAAGAGCCTCAACCAACTAGTCTTCTTTGCTATTCTCTATCCACGACCGGAGTGAGTGTGGGCTCACACATACAGCTCTTCACCAAGTTGACTCTTCTTCCAACCAATCGAGAGAACCCAAAGCTAGTGTTTGTGATTTGTGAACAAAACCTCTCAAGGAGTTTTTAGATTCTCACCAGCAGAGTATCACTCTTAATCTCTCAATTGACCTGAGTAACTCTTAAGACTTACTCCCTTTATATAGAGGTTGGGCCCAAGGTCAGTCCTTATCAGATTAGGTCTTAAAAACTCGAAACAGAATCAAGTTTGGATCAATATCTGATAAGATCCACGTGAAAACACGTAATCTTATTCTTCATTCATCGGCAGGCCGAACAGTCCCCATTGACAAGCCAAACACATGGATCAGTAGGCTGAACTGCCGATAAAAAATCTCCACAAATCTTTTATTTTTCACCCAAGAATCTATAGAATAAAGTCTCAATTATAATTCAAATAACCCAATAGAGAAGTTATCCAATTAAAACAACTTTATCTAGATTATCTCTAGGAAAATAAATCAATTCCCAATAATTTTACAAGTTTATCTTCATCTAATTTATCCAAAATTAAATCAACCGATAAACAAACAAGAATTATCCGACCCTAATAATTCAACAAGTTTATCTTAAATTAATTTTATCACAAAATTAATTCAACTAATAAACAGACATGAATTATTTGATTCTTCCAAATTTCAACCAATTTGATGAATCTGACATAAGTCACCAATTATTGGAAAAGCATGCTGTGATGTTACAGAATGTTGTGAGCTAGCAAAGGGGACTAAATGGACTTATATAGTTGAAGCTCTCGATAATTATAAAACCCAATATCCCAGATATAAATTTCATAATTATCAACTCCAACGCTACTCCACTAAAAACTTAGAGCTATACTCTCGAACTACATAGAATTACAAAGCCCGTATAGCTAAGTCTCTATGATATATCACAGTGCATCGTATCCGCGTATGATTATCCATAATTGGTTTAAGGACAAGTTATGTCTTACCTTCTCGATTATTTTTACTCATTAGGGCATACATGTCTAACAAATTCACCATGTGTTATAATTAACATCAATCATATTAGATTCATAACAGACAAGTGAAAGTTGAGTACTTTTCTTATCAAGCCATTCCCAAATTTAGAGTAGTCCTTCTTCATGTGCCCTTTCTTATAAAAATGCACTTGAACTCTTTCTTAATATATGGCTGGGTAGAAACCTTGTCTTTCCCCTTTTGTGGCCTGAAATTTCTTCTTATTTCCCTTGGTTGCCAGTTTTACTTTTCTCCCTCTTTCATAATGAGCCTTCCCTCCTCCTAAACACACATGGTCAATAGCTCATTAATTAACCATTTGTCCTTATTTGTGTTATAGGAGATCTTAAGAAAACCATACTTTGAGGGTAGAGTGTTTAGAATGTAATGTATAAAGAATGAATCAGACATATCAACTTCAAGCATCTTCAGTTGAGCCATAATGTCCCTCATGTGCATAATGTGCTCACACATGCCTTGAATGCTGGTAAGCTTCAAGGATGAAAGCTACAGGATCAAGGTGCTTACCAATGCCTTATTTGAAGATTCAAACTTTTCATCACTAGCGTTTAGTAGTGCTCGGATATTGTCATATTGATCGACTGTCCCAACAGAGATCTTGGTTTTTATGAACAAAACTTAGACGCAATTGGTACACTCCCACTTTTCATAACGATCAATATTATCTGGAATGTTGGTCTTAGTAATAAGGGCAGTTCATCCTACCTGATGGCATAGTCAATGTCTATCCATCCTAAATGAAGGAGCATCCTCTCCTTCCAGACTTTGTAGTTATCACCCTTAAAATAAGAGAATATCACATTTCATATTAGATAAATTAACAGGCTAAATTACTGCAATACATCAAACATATGTGCTCATGTTACAAAATTTGAAGCAAATAACTCTACGTTATGTTTTACCAATACAAATCATGCTACAAAAATTGTGAATCAAATGACATAAAAACTGTCTGTGGGCTAAGTTTCTAATTCATATAGATTCACATGCAACCTTATGATAAAACTATTAAACTATATTCCATTTCTTAATCCCTATAGGCAAATTAAGAAAATAATTTAATATTTCATCCTAACCAATCATGTTTAATATAATAAAATTTCCTATGGGATATTTCATTATACTAAACATAATTAGTTACAATAATGTTCGTTTAACTAATGTGATTCAAGAAACTTAACGTATAATTTCAATATAATCTAAAATGTTGTGGCTACTCTCAAATCAATTAAAATTATATAAATTACTCAAGACATTTTATTTTTTCATGCATAAAATATTCATCAAATTGCATGTATTAAAATACAACAACTAAAGAATACATACAAAAATATATTATGCTTAAATTTAATAACATATCTAAAATAAATTTGTAAAATTTTATTTAAGCATAAATAATAAAATCTTGGATTTCATTAAATTCATTTTAGATTCATTAAAAATTAATTTTTCAAAATACCCAAATCAAAATTTTGTAAAAAAATATCAAAGCAGAATTAATTTAAAAAAATGGCCAAAAATTGCCCCTGAAAATGACATGTCATTTTCCATCACAAAATGAAAACAACATGTTGTTTTTTACAAACAACTGGCGAGTTTTTTTTTTTTTTGAGCAAAATGACGTGTGGTTTTTCACTATGAAAAACGAAATGTTGTTTTTCAGTCCAAAACGTGCATTTCTAGGGCCAAAACGCATTTCTCGCGAAAATGGGTCTTCTTGACCCATAAAAGACCCAAATAGGCCCAATTATAGACCTGGTTGATTTTATACTTTCTAGGCACCAAAATTTACATTTTAAAAACTCAAAGATGTTAGAAAATCAATTTCTTAAAGATTTCTACCATTGATTTTTATCAAAAATTATCAAAAAATGATTTCATGCATAACAAAGTTTTGTATATTTTAAAAAACTTCAATAAACTCTCAAAAAACCCATTCATACAAATCAAGACAGAGGTAAAACAAGGCTCTGAGGCCACATGTTAGAAATTTTCATATACATAATTATGATTTTCATATATGTATGAATCCCAATTGCATAAAAATCACCTAAATGTGAAAACATAAAGGAAAGGAAATCTAACCTCTAGCCATTAATAAACACAAAAAGAATGGAGAATATTTCTGCAAGAATTCCTGAAGAAAATTTTGTGAAAGAAAGAGAATCATCTAAACCTTCTGCAATTTAGAAAGATTGTGTATTTCTAAATAACCGCAAGGCTTAGGGATTCTTTGAGTTTTTACATGATATTTATAAACATCTACCATCGCGGTGTATGTTACCACGTCTGAAAAAATGCCTTTTTAATGAAACGTTATAACTGTTTTAAATGCCCTTTAATTGACACCCCTTAGAATATACGTGTATATTGAACCACTTAAATTTATTTTATTTATTTATTATCATTTAAAAACTAAATAAATAATAATAAATAAAATTAAAATAAAAAGACCTACAAATAATGGTTTGGACCCAAATTCTAGACTGCTAAGGTCTTAATCAACTTTTGTGTAGCTTTTTTTTTTTTTCCTCCAGAAAAAGGGACAAAAGACTTTTGTTGATGTCAAAAGCAATATTACAGTATTTATTATTTTTGTAAAGCATTTTTGACACTTAAGGACAGTTAATCAACTTTGGGCAGCTTCTATATGACTTAATACCAATCAAACTAGAATTTTAACGCTCTTTCACTTATTTCATCCCTAAAAAATTGTCAGTTTGGTGACTAAAGTTACCCAGCTTATCAAGCCATTTTTTTATTGCCTCAGGCATCTCTTGTGCTTGAGCTAGGCCGTGGTAAAAACCTAGAAAATTTTGCTCTACTCCAACATTATGCTTGCTAAAATATAATGCGATTAAAAATCTTCTCTATGAAGCCAGAAATACAATCAAACAAATTGATGTTCATAACTTTCCTTTCTAACAGCCCTATTTCTCCGGTAAGAATACTTTCATAAGTAATATTTGATTATATCAAAATTTGGAAAAAAGGAAAGACGTGTAGAACAATCCATTAAAATTTCCAACTACATTATGTGTAATCGCAATTTTAAATCCCCAGGTAATCGTGACAGAAAAAATCACAAACTACAGGAATTCCAGCTGACAAAGCCCAAAACATCAAACTGAGAGAAACTCTTCTTACGTTTTCATAGCATGTAAGCTCCAATTCTACATCTATGTAGATATATAGAAAAAGATAATAACCAAATTATAAACAACATTCAAAACAAAATAACGGAATTGCTATCTATGGAGGAGTTCCTAATAACGAAGAATTGTTATATATGGAGAATTGCTATCTATAATTAACCAAATAATGCAGCTAATTCAAGAATGTTCTCAGTCTAGATTGCCTACTAGCTATCTATGGAGGTGAATTTTCAGCCAGACGACTTTTGGAAAGAACTATGGAAAAGCAAGATCCATGACAGATTAAAATTGCTGCTTTGGAGCATTGCCAATGATTCCCTGACAACCCGAGAGAGGATTCAATGGCTTGTGTGTGAAAAAGATCGATTCTGTTGTCTTTGGGGAGTATACGGAATCTGCTGTCCATTTATTCGTGGAATGCAGGTTTGTGAGTTACTTATGGTATGCGAGGAAATGTTCAGTCCGTTTCAATAACAGCCAATTTCCCTCGATTATGGATTTTGTTAAATGGCTCTTTAGAACTCCTAAGATTCTTCATCTAGATCATAAGAATTCTACAGAGTAAATTCTTTTTGGTGCTCTTTGCTGTGAGTGCACTTGGCGTCAAAGGAACTATATGCTTTGTTATGATATGGCACTCAGTGATTAGTTGATTATGCCAGACCAGATCAGTTTTTCCACATTAGCATTCAACTTCATCAGCAGCTTATCTGGCAACTTGCAGAAGACCCTTATAGATGCTCGTATTCTATTGGTTCACTTGTAACAGTCTGTAACTTATTTAAGTCAAGTTTTAGAGAGAGAATGTCAGCTTGTATTCATTTCGTGAAGGTGGTAGAGAGAGAAGCTCTGAAGTGTGTATTCTTGTAATTTTTAGCTGTTTGGCAGATGAGAAAACTGAGAGTAAATCAGAGGGATTTGGTGAGAGCTTGAGGGATTCCTAAATCGAGTTGCCGAATCGATTCTCTGAGGGTGTAATATCAATTTCATATAGTGATCTGACTGAGCAAGCAGTTCCAGTTAAGAGGACGTAGGAGGCTTCAATCTCCGAAACTTGATAAATTCTTGGTGTGCTCTTTTCTGATTTTTACTTTAATTTCTTGTTTTGTGATTTTTGTTCTTTGGTTCTGTACAATTTCTGTTTAGATTGGTATTCTGCTGATTGGTTTGCTTCTTGTGTTTTCAGTGATTCTTGAATTCGATCATGCTGTGATACAACATGCTTCATGGAGGTAGATTGGCTGACCCGTTGCATGCAATTAGATCAATCCATATGGCGTGCAAAGAACACCTCAAGGTGCTTAGCAGCCTTTCTTGTTTGGAGATAAGGACTTCAGATCCCTGATCATTGCTAGGAATGCTCTTCTCGCGGGTGCGTCGATAAATCTATTTGCTGATGCGGCGTGGAAAGACAACAAAGAATCGATAGGAATATTGTGCAAGAACAGTGAAGGTGTAGTCTGCTTCTTTTCACCAGAACTACTGTTTCCCATTCTCCTCTTCACGCTGAACTTGCAGCATCAAAACGGCGGTGGAGGTAGCTTTGGATAAGGGATGGCCTACGGTCAATTTGTTCAATGACTCCAAAGTAGGTATTGAGCTGTTGTCTTCAGATGGTGATTGCACTGAGTGGTGATGTGCTGATGTTATTGAGTCTATTTTCTATCTTGTTTAGTGGTCTTAATTCTATTTCACTAAACCGGATCCCCAGATCCGACAATTATAGTGCTCATGCTCTATGCCAATGGGCCTTTGTGAATGGCCAAGTTGATAATCCTTGTATTTAGGAGCTAGCCCCTGATGTGGCTACCACTATTGGTGGAATTTAAGCTTGAAGTACTTTTCAGATTAAAAAAAAAAAAAAAAGAATTGCTCAAGAATAATGACATCCAATGTATTAGATTTCAGGTAAATAATACTTGCCGTTGGTTTCGAGTGCAATCGGAAGTCAATTACACCACAATCAATTACAGTAGACGGCGAACCGCTAGCAAAAAAAATAAAGGACCAAAGGAGATGAAAGCCCAATCAGATCAGCACATGCATAAACAAATTTAAGTGAGAGCTGCCATTTTTTTGAGATCCAAAGGGGAGGGAAGGGAACGTAGCTGAGGGATTAACAGTAGTTAAAAAACAAATCCGTTTTAAATGACAAGGTTCCATAATGCACTAAAATTTAACATATATGCCTGAAAAAGAGTGTCGTATTTTACAACCTCGAGCGAATAAAAAAAATTGAAAAACTCTCCCAAAAAGTACAATTAACCTGTAACAACTAAAAACAGGTCAATAAATCTTCGCTTCGCCCTTGCTCAGATCACAGTCGTCTGTTTACATTTCAACGGCCAATAATAAATGTATACATCTAACATATACCTAAATGGAGTTCTATAGTTATATATATATATATATATGTACATATATATATCTAATATATGTATACCTCATATATATTAATATGTCGTCTACTTTTTGAGTATTACTACTTGGATGCTTTTTTGAATGGGGGAAACATGCATTTTAAAGAAGCGAAAAAATTTCAGTCGCTGATGCAAGTATATCAGGTTTCTTTGTTCTTTCTTTTCTTTTTTTTTTTTTTTTTTTTTTTTGAGGGACATTTGTTCTGTTTAGAAGACCAATGAAAAGAACAGATGCTTTTTGAAGGGTATTAATTGATGGGAAGTGGGTATGATAGTACACAGTGGCCTTGTTTTGCTACTTTCTCTTTTTCTCTTTTTTTTTTCAACTTGCCTCCCCTTTTAAGGCTTGGTTGGGCACTGCAAAGCTACAATAGCTAGAAGAAAGGCTTGTTTTTCTCTTCTCTTTTTTTTTTTCTTTTTTTCTTTAATTGCTCTCCAAGTCTGCGTTGGGCTTTTATAGATGTACTTCCCAAGTCCTTTAGAGTCCGTTTGGTTTGAGTATTTGAATAGAGTATTTGAATGAAGATTTAAATTTTTGTGAGAGAAAATACTGTAGCAAAATAATTCGAATCATGATTCGAGTATCGAAACAAACGGGAGACAACTACCTCGTTCTAGCAGTTTTAGGGACACTAATCCAATTCATTCTCTAGTCACGTCACTTAATATAATGCCAACCTAAGCATTTTTGTCCCCTTCTTCAAAAGTCACTGTAGTTTCAGCCATGTCTTTGCATTATTCGCTACAACAAATAAGCCCTTCAATAACATTTAAAAAATATCATGGAAATGCTTTCACGACATTTTGTGAAACGTCGTTGAATAGGAGTGCGGTGAAAAGTCAAACTTATCATGACATTTTCTAGATGTCATCTCTTATACATTAATTGTTTTCTAACGAATCTAAAATGTTGCATTTTGTTAATTTTAATTTATTTGATATTTATATCACGACAATTTAGTTATGTCATGTTTCAGAATCATCAACTTCTTTGTAAGAATATTATTAAACCTAATCACAAATAGTTGATCAATGTCCTGTAATTGTATTTTCTAAGAATATACTAAATTTTAATCAATTACTTTTTTATTTTCTGTAATTTCTCGGCCGCTCTCAAACACGTGGTCTCAGCAAGTATTTTTCATGTTTTCAATAAATTAGTCCAATCAACTGCGCTATGGTGGTGCTTGCCATTCATGAAGAAGCCTTGGCCCAAGCAGTGAAGGACTTTAAGAACACCAAGGAGGTTGTCGACAACTCTTGCTTGCGATAAAAGATCTGAAAGAAGAGCTGATCAAAAGGCATCCAGAAGCTAAGCAGTTTGATTAGTCATTCATTAAGGACTCTGATGACGCCTTGGAGGCAACCAAGGATAAGGTGGTGGAAGTCTCGGCTTTGCCAGCAGAGGGACCAACGACCTGGGCAGCCAAAAAACTAAGCAAGGAGGCGGCGACTGCATAGATACTAGAGCATTTTCTTTTTCCTTTTTTGTACTTCTTGGGCTTGGGGGTGCTTGATTATTGTAAACCACCCACACCCCCTCCACCCTCCACCCTCCACCAACATGTGTTGAAAAATTAATGAAGTTTCTTTTTTCCTAAGTGCAATGGTGTTGGGTTTTTTTTTTTTTTTTATCTATTTGGAGAAAGCCCATAGTGTAGTGGCCCCTTGGACTTGGGCAAACTTTAAGAACTTTTTCCAAAGTCCAGTTATGGTCGGTAAACCTTTCTGTGGTTATCGCCTAAATTTTTCGATTCAGTTGTTATGGGTTAGTGTTGACCGGGTACAATCGTTATGGCTGACCCCCCAAGTAATAAGGTAATGAGCATTATGGTTTTTTTTTTTGTAAGCTGATCTCCCAATCTGCTTAGTACAAGGGTGCCTGTAGTATAGTAGCCCCCCAAGCATGAGTAAATTTGTGAAATTTGTTCTAGTTGTGTTCAGGCACCTAGGGCTTCATTGGCCTCAAAAAGAGCAACACCTCAGTTTTTGGGACTGTTGGTTGGTCGATAGGTTGACGAGGATGAGCCTCTAGACTTTTTGGAGAATTTTAAGGAAAATTTTCAAAGATCAGTTATGGATGACAAATATCTAAGTTTTGGGTAGTATGTTTGGGTTCAGCTTCATGAGTCTGGCCTCGTCCAACCAGAATATTGTATTGATTAGCCCCCCAGAATGAGTTTATAGGCCTTATGACGAGATTTGGTTTTACGAACTTGGTCGGCAAGGGTTCCTCATTATCCAACTAGAATTTTAAGATAAATGATCTGTAAAAATTCCTCCATTATCATTAACGATGTATGTCTTTTATGTACATCTGATCTTTCTATTCTATCTTCTTTTTCTATCGAAAGGTCTACAACAAGAAGTTTACCAAAAAGATTGATAGACCAAAGGACAAAAAAGGTTTTTGGTTCTCAATTTAGTAGTAAAAGTGCTTGAGATTCTCAGCATTCTATGGAAACGCGAGCACATTGCCTTCATTGTCTGCAATCCTGCATGTCCCTAGTCGAACTATGCTGACCACTTTAAATAGTCCATCCTATTTAGGCCCAAAAGATCCAAGGCCTAGCTACTGGATGAAGACCTTCTTCAAAACTAAGTCCCCGACTTTGAAGCTCCTCAATTTAACCCACTTGTTGTAGTACCTGGCAACCATCTTATTCTGAGCAGCCATTCAAATGTAAACCATGTTCCTCTTCTGTTCCAACATATCCAGTTCGACCATCAACTACTCGGTATTTCTCTGCTCATTAGAGTGCTCTACAGTGTAGTTAGGTAGATCAACCTTAACAAGAATGATGACCTCAACACCATAGACTAGAGAGGAGGTGGTCTCCCCAGTTGCCATCCGAGTAGTCGTGTGGTATGCCCATAGAACCTTCAGTAGCTCATCTATCATGCACTTTTGAGGCCTTCTAATTTTTTTTCAAGTTATCCTTATGGTCTTGTTCATGGCATCAACCTATCCATTACTTTAAGGGTACCCAAGAGATGCGTAGATCTTCTTTATCTCAAGTTGTTCACACATTCCCTTAAGGCTTGCAGCTTCGAATTGCTTGGCATTATAAGCGACAATAATGTGGGGGATCCCATACTGGCAGATGATGGTCTTCCATATAAAGCTTGTGCACTTGGCTTTTGTGATCTAAATGTAAGGCTTAACCTCTATCCCCTTGATGAGATATTCAATGGCCACAATTTAATACTTGAACTGGAAGCGAGCCATGGAAAGAGGTATCAATTTGTGACGACTTGGCTTTCCAAATCATCTAAAAACTCTTCTTAACTTCCTTATAAAATATTCTTATATAGTAAACTTGTATGTGAAAATGTAAAACAAAAATTTTATTTTAAAACATACAACTTTCATTGAAACTTTAATTACAATAAAAAGTATGATTGATCTATATACTTACAATATTTTATAACATTAGTCATGCTTTTATAGCATAGCACATATTTAACAACTTAAACCAAAACCATTCTTCTTTTCTATTATAAAACAAAACCTTCTTTTAAACAATAGTAGAATAAATCCACGTCGGTATCCATAACCCAAACTTTGTATATTGTCCATGCATTGTGTCCAGTTTATCATTTCTTATTCTAGCATCTTAGCGAGATTCCCTATAGTATGAGGGAACTAATTAAGCTTTTGCTTAGTAAGTTCTAATATGTCTCATAAAATATTTTAAACATATACAAACATCATTACAATGCAAGACTTCATTTATGCTTCTTTATGAGCTTTGTTTTATTTTACTTTATCTTCAACTATGGGCCTAAGTGTACATACCATATGCACAAGACCATCAAACAACGAGGCCATACCTTAACTTTACTTAACTTAACTTGATCCCCCCTCATGCAAGGATCTACAACTTCTCGATCCACTTCTTAGGTCTAGAGGCTTCAATTTTTAATATCTCACATTAAGGAGGCTGGTACAACAGTTCTTTATCTTTTTTCTCATATTCGGATTACCAATTATGTAATCTTAGTGAACATGCTTTATGTCATGAGTTGACATGCATGCATCATCAATTATTGAAAAGCATTTCAAATGTAAACATTTTCAATCAATCATTAAGAATTAACAATCACAACCTCATGCCATAGGTGAGATTAGAACTTACTTGGTTCTCACGCTAACGTTTCAACTAGACCTTTCCTGTTATATGATATAAGCCGGCTCTATGTCCTGTTAGAGTGATGCTCAATTGTTATATAATGTTTTAACTACTTTATGCTTCTAACTTCACAAACTATTGTCGAACCTTGCATTAGTTTTTCATTTATCATAGAATAAAGCATTTTTCCTTAAAGCCTTGGAGGTAAACGACTAATACCCGGCTGCCTTCATAAAAACGACATTGAATAAAAAAATCTAGAGATTCTTGACACATAATACACTGCAATTGGATAAAGGAGGTGTCATTGGAACTCTTGCTAGGTGACGTGATGGAGACTTTCAAGCTAGAATCTGCCATCTGTAGCCACAAACTCTTATGATGGCCCCCAACCGTAAGACCCACTCTCTAAGACCCTCCTCTGCCCGTCCATTTGACCCTCCACTACCATGACCCCACCCCCTAGTGGGACCCACAAAATGATTAGTACTCCTCCTCCGTAATGACCCACATCTCTCAGCCCCACGACCGCCTTCACTGCCTCCTCTCTCTCACTCCTCAAAGCCAACAAGCTTTGCTTGTACTACACACTTTTTATTTGATTTCTTTTTTGTGGGGATTTTTTTTGAATGTTTTTGATTGTTTGTTTGGTTGGTGGGCCCAAGTGTCAAGAATGCTAAGGTTGTCAAATTGGGAAGAGAGAATTTGTAGAGATTTCCAAGAGGCTTATGGTGGATGTGGTTTGGGAAGAGTGTTTACATCTCCCACTTTGTTTGAGGACGTGGTCAAGTGCATTCTTCTCTGTAGTTGCTGGTATGATATGCTCATTAACCCTACATATGTATATTATATATATTTATGTATATATGTTTGTTGTAATGTTGCTCTTTGTTACAAGGCTTTAAAGCTTAAGCTTTTTTCAATGTTTTTCTTTTATGTTGTTGATGTATGACTTTTTTCTAGTAGCTTGTATGGAAGTGTATTTTCAACATTGTCCACCATTTGTTTGACATAATGTCTACCATTTTTTTTATAGAGCTTCAAATTTTGAGCTTTTTCAAAGTCTTGCTTTAATTTTTAATCCCTAAACTTCTTTTTTTCCTTGAGAATTTAATGCTTGAATTTTCAAAAATCATAGCAACTAGCTTTTTCAATGTCTTGGTTTGATTTTCAATCCCTGAACTTCTTTTTTCCTTGAGAATTTAATGCTTGAATTTCCAAAAATCATAGTAACTAACTTCAATTCTTTAACCTTTTGCAAATTGGCATTTCTGTCTCTAAAGTTTACCTCTTTGGTGACTTTTAGTCTTTGAATTATGTTCTAAATTCCTTAAAATTTAGCTTCTCTATAGTTGGAGTTAATTGCTATTATTTTGGGAAGTCAGGGACCAACTTTTCAATAAAAGCTTCAAGGTCGACAATGTCAATATAAGAAAAGTTCAGGGACACAAGTGCTAAAACCTTTTTATCTCTTTCTTTCTTATTCAGCTTTAATTTTTTTGATATATGACTCTCTTCGGTTGCTTGTATAAAACTGCAATCCCACCATGCTCTCGGTTAAGTTTGTGATAATTTGACCTTTTTTCATGCCCACTAATGCTAAAAACCCTTCTTTTCTATTCTACATGCTATGTTCTTTCTTTATAATCTTAAGTTGTTGATGAGCTATGTAATGATAGTCTATAACTATTGGTAGGTGGCCAAGGACTCTGTCCATGGCTCAAGTGCTTTGTGATCTTTAGCAAGAATTGGTTTGCAATCTGAACCTTCTAAGGCTGCCGATTTCGTTCCCAAAACACCTATAGGCAAAGAACCCCAAGAGAAAGGTTGAAAAATCAAAAACTTCCAAGTGTTTGACAACCTAGTTTGATGTTCGAATTAAATATGAAACACAGCGTACAAACAAAAATTTTATGAAAAACTTTGTTCATCGGGAATAGCAATACAATTTTAATTAAAATAGAAAGCTTGAAGAATTTTTACAAACCTCTTGAAAACCTATCAGGGTATCCTAGCTTTCTTCTTTGACAGCACGAGTTTCCAAGCCAAGCCTCCACACCAATGGAATGACAAGTGGGCATCAGAATGCAAGAATAAATTAGTCTCACACTTTTCTATATCTGTTATGTGCTCAATACATGAGATAGCAGACCTTTTTTTTAGAAAAAGAACTCAGTTTTCTCCCTGGACACTTTGTAAAATATTACATTCAAAAGTTCTGAGATAACAATTATCTCTTTTCTTTTATAGCTGAGCAGTTGGTTATTTATTTAATTAATTTTAATTTACTTTAAATTTTGAAAACCACCCACTAAACTCTTTAGTGGGTGAATCACATACCCACACTATGAGATATGTGGGTGATTCACATAATCACATTTCTTTCTTTTCTTTTTTTTATTGAAAATTTGAATCACGTAAACGTGATTCTTTAATTATATATATCGTGTATATATATATATATATATATAATTATTAAAGAAAACTAAAATCATGTGATTTGAATATCTCATATATATATATAATATAAATAAATCTTATATATATATATTTAAATTTAAAAATAAATCATATTTATTTAAGAATAGATTTCAAATTGATTAATAATCTAATTTTGTGTCCATTTTGGAAAAGACAAAATGTTCTCCCACCACACATGTGTCATACACAAAAATTAAATCACATTCCAATAATCATATTATTCAAATATTATAAACTAATGAATTTAAAACATATTTAATTAATCTTATTAATTAAATATAATCAATTAATTAATTAACTAATGCTTAGTTAAATGTGGCGATATTTACCACATTATATTACGTGTCATAGAGAACATTTTTTTTTTGTCACATTAATATCTCTAGTGTGAAATATTTAATTCAGAATTTAATAATTTCAAATTAAATATATGTAATTCATCATATGCATTAAAGCCAATATAGTCTTATAGAGGTGGCATTGGAGACCTATGGACCTATAATTCAAACTTCAACAAATTTGACAATTAATTAAACTCTTTAATTAATGTGCCAAATTATTAGTTTTAGTGTTACTCTATTGAAAACATGAAACTAAACTCCTGAAATTATAGTGAAAATTGCTTGTAGAAAATTAACGAATAGGCTATTGATATAATCATTACATACAAGTCAGTCCTCCATAAATAGTGCATAATAAAAGCTAAGTTCAATTTCTGTTCACCTCTCTTATTATATCTTTATTCTTGAGTTTCAATAATTTTCTAGTAAACAGTTAATTCATAATCTTATTATGAACAAGCGCTCTAATGTTTAAACCTCAAATCATAACTCAAGTGAGCTATTTTTCTAACTTCCATAAGGAAGGAATGGATTCCATATCTATATGATATTATTCCTAGCCATTTATTCCATTATGTTTCCATGATGCTAAGTTATGATCTATATTTAGAGAAATCTTACAATGCAAGTCAAAAAACATGTCATAAACAGTAGTCTAATAAATACTCGAGATTAAGACTGTCATATAATCATCATAGTGATAAATTTAAATACTCTATTTGTAATGGATGATTATTAGATATTATAGTTTATCTAGTCCAGTCCTATATAATCTCACTATATAAAGTATCTCTAATCTAATGTCTCTATATTAATAGCCTGGATAAGACTATTTCATTCTAAATGAAATTAGACCGTACTTGTAATATTTAATTAAAAATCCTAAACTTTAATTAATTATTACAGACTATTTAAATTATTATCTATAAAGTTTATTCCTAAGCATATAATATTTATATGCTTAATTTATAATCACATAAATAATCATGAAATTTTCTTGATGTTTATTAAAGTATTTATAATACATATAAGGAACCAAAATAATTTATAAATGTCATTTTATTTATTTATTAACAAAATGTACAATGTCATTGCTTTTAGGACACCAATCCCAATAATCTCCCACTTGCCCTAAAGCAGGTGAGACATGTCTCTTAGACCTAAGCCTTTTGAATGTCCCTTGAAGCTCTTTGTAGGTAATGTCTTGGTGAAAGGGTCGACAAATTTATTTTTCGATGCTATCTTCACAACTTCCACATGCCTCAATGCACTATATTTCTGATCAAATGATATTTTCGCTCTATATGCATTTCTCTTTTGTGGCTTCTTGGTTCTTTTGAATTTGCCACTGCATAGCTATAATCACAATACAGTATGTGTGGTTTATCCATGTCTAGAACGACTTCTAGATCATTTAAGAATTTACAGAGCTAAACAGCTTCTTTAGCTGCTCACAAGCAGCCACATAGTCAACTTCTGTAGTCAAATTAGTGACACAAGATTGTTTAATGCTTCTTCAAACTATGGCTCCACCACCAAGAGTAAATACTGTTCCTGATGTAGATTTACATGTGTCTTTGTCTGATTGAAAATCAGAATTAATGTATCTAGTGGGAATCAAATTCTCACCAGAATATACTAACATATAGTTTCTTGTTCTCTTGAGATACTTGAGAATGTGTTTAACCATCACCCATGATCTAATCTCAAGTTGGATTGATATTGACTGACTATACCTACCGCATAACAAATGTCAAGTCTTTTACACAACATGGCATACATTAGACTTCCCGCTACAAATACATGGGGTACTTGCTCATGTTTTCTTCCTCTTGAGGTATCTTAGGACACTGCTCTTTTGAAAGATAAACTCCATGACGTGTAAGTAAATTACCTTTCTTAGAGTCTTGTATCGAAAATCTGATAAGCACCTTATCGATGTATGATGCCTGAGACAGTGCCAGCAGTTTGTTCTTAAGATCTCTTATGAGTTGGATTCCAAGAACATAACTTGCCTCTCCCAAATCTTTCATTTAGAATTGCTTGGCGAGCTATTTCTTTGCAATAGATAATATCTTCACATTATTCCCAATGAGTAGGATATCATCCACATAAGAAACTAAAAAGACCACATTCTTATCTTTGATGTACTTGTATACACAAGGTTCATCAACATTTTGATCGAAACTATAAGATTTGATCGCTTTATCAAATCTTAAGTTCCAAGATCTCAAAGCTTGCTTAAGTCTATAAATGGACCTTTGTAACTTGCAGACTTTTTGCTCTTAACCTTTGACCATAAACCCTTCTAGTTGCACCATATAGATTTTTTATTTTCAAGATAGCCATTCAGAAAGGCAGTCTTGACATCCATTTACCATATTTTGTAATCAAGACATGTAGCAATGGATAAAAGAATCTAAATGGATAAAGTTTCTTCATAATCAACTCCTTCCTTTTGAGCATAACCCTTTGCCATAAGCCTAGCTTTGAAAGTTTCAACTTTCTTATCCACTCCTATTTTATTCTTGTTGATCTATTTGCACCCTATGGTCCCATCAAGTAGATATACAAGTTCCCAAACTGAATTGGAGTACATAGACTCCATTTCAAGGTTCATAGCCTCCAGCCATTTCTTCTTCTCAGAATCTTCCATTGCATGGTGATATGTCAATGGATCATTCTCACCATTATCAAAGATAGCAACAAGTGCTTCTCTAATTTTCTTGCAGCAAGCAGGTGGTCTCACTACATCGAAGTGGTATGACATCTTGATCTGGAGATGTGATCTCCTCATCTTGTCCTTTGACAATGGTTGTCGGTTGCAGTCTAGTCTGGTCTGATCAAAAAGTAACTCTTCAAGTATAATTTTGCTACAAGGTTTATAGTTTGTCATATAATCATTCTCGAGAAAAGTGGCATTTTTTGACACAAATACCTTTTTTTTATGGGCTTTAAAACAAACCTCCCCTCGTTCTCTTTGGGTATTCCACAAACAAGCATACTTTAGAATGTGGTTCCAGCTTCCCTGTCTTTTGTTTCAATACATGTGCTGGACACCCCCCATATACGGATATGTCGCATACTAGGTTTATGACCATTCCATAACTTTAAGGGTGTTTTTAGAATAGACTTAGATGGAATCATGTTTAGAATATAGTTTGTAGCGTATATCCCTAAAATGAAGTGGGCAATGATGAGTAGCTAAGCATAGATCTTACCATATCAAGCAACGTCTGATTTCTTCTCTTGGCAACACAATTTTGTTGTGGTGTTCCAGGTGCAGTGATTTGTGATAGAATACCATGTTCTATCAAATAATCCTTGAACTCAATATTAGGGTATTCCCCTCCTCGATCAAATCAAGAGTCTTCACTGACTTTTTTAATTGCTTTTTAGGTCGCGCTTGGAATTCTTTGAACTTTCTAAAAGTTTCAGATTTCCTTTGCATTAGGTACATGTATCCATACCTTGAATAATCATCAATAAATGTGATGAAGTATTTGTAACCACCACAAGCTTATACATTCAATGGACTATAGATGTCTGAATGTATTAGCTCAAATGGTTCCATGGCCCTTTCACCTTTTGTAGAGAAAGGCCTTTTAGTCATTTTTCCTTCAAGACAAGATTCACAAACCAGTAAAGAACTAACTTTTAGTTCTCTTAAAGGACCATCCTTTACTAGTCTGTTAATCCTATCAAGGTTAACATAACCTAATCTAAGGTGCCATAAGTATGTTTCATCATCAAAAGAAACCTTTTGCCTTTTAGGTTTTGGTTTTCAACTTTGGATATTTCGATATTGAGCATTAATTTTTCATTGGGCCTTAAATTGTAAAGCCCATTTTTCTAGATGTGCAGAACAAATATTTAAACCATTTCTAGAAATATTAGCATAATAACATTAAAGGAAACATTAGACATTTGTTCAAACAACCTGGAAACAGAAATCAAATTTCTATAAAAACTGGGAATGTAATAAACATTGTCCAATATTAAAAACCTATTTCCAAAATAAAGTTTTAAAACTCCCACTGCTCTTGTCAAAACAACCGCTCTCATTCCCACTCTCATCATTTTCTTCCTGTCGGCAAGCTCCCTTGAAGAACTAAGCATCTGCTAAGAAGAACAAACGTGATTGGTTGCCCCTGAATCAACTATCCAAGGTGAAGAGTTATCTTCATCTACACAAGCTTCTAAAACGAGTAAATCTAATTTACTGTTGTTCTTCTTTTCTTTGAGCTCCTGAAGATACTTCTTGCAGTTTCTCTTCTAGTGCTCAACTGCACCGTAGTGGAAACATTTTCTCTTGGGCTTCTTTTGCTTTGAGCTCCTCTTGTTGGTGTTGCTATTGTTCCTCTTAGGTTGTCCTTCATTCTTAGACTGACAACTTCTTTCAGCTCTTTTCTTCCTCTTCCTGTTCTTTGAGCAAAAGAGGAAGGTTGAGCTTTTGTAACATTTGCCTCACCTTTTTTGGTCTTTTCTTTCAAAATAGACTCGAAGATTTGTAGCTCATTAAGCAACTCGGTCAGGTTATATTTCAGCTTGTTCATGAAATAATTGCTCCTAAACTGAAAGAACGCAAGGGAGAGGGTTTCCAAAATCATCCCCACCTATGTGGCTTCATCTATCACTGCCTTGTTTACCTCAACCTCATGGAGATAGTTAACCATGCTGAGAACATGTTCTCTAACCCCTACCTTCATTTTGGCATTCATCACAGCCTTAATGGCTTCATAACATGCCTTTCTAGAAGGTTTGCCAAACATGTCTTGTAAAGACTACATTACCTTATAAGAAGTCTCCATGCTTTCGTGCTTCATCTTAAGCACGTCAGACATGCCAGCCAACAAGAAGCAGCAGGCCTTGTTATTTGCCTCGATCCAACGATCATACTCTTCTCGTACATTACAAAACGCATTGGCAGCAGAGGGTGGAATTTCTCTATTAGAACAAACTTGTAATTTTCACAAATTAGTACAATATTCATGTTACTCTTCCACTTGACAAAATTATCTCTGATTAATTTTTTATTTGAGAGAATAGCGATGATTAGATTAGGAATCATTACTGTAATAAATAAATAAATGACATAAATTAAACGGTTGCATAAACATCATTAATATATGTTTTTGGAATAGCAAATGTGATACATGATGCATATGGAAAAACACATAAAATATTTTACTAATTTCAAGATTATTCAATTTTAATAAATAAAGTGCCACCGTAGAGTAGGTCAAATTATTTATAAATTGAATTGAAACATTCTTAATTAATAAATATATTCAAAATAACTCATATTTTCTATATTTATTAATAGCTATTTATTTTTAGTCAAGACATAATTAACAAATTGATTATATTTTTATGAATGTAACCCACTATTTAAGATTCTAATAACTTAACTCAAAATTGCCGCTGTAGGGTAGGCCAATTTTGAAATACATTATAAAATTCTATCTCTTGGAAGCCAACCTTGTTATTGATTTAAATGGATACCCTTCGTAGGGAGGATGTAATCAAAGCATCCTAAGGTGCCACCGAAATCTCATAGTGTTATAGTAATAGTGGAGACCGTAAGTTATATTACCATATTACTTTCTCCCACTCATTATTTTAAAAGGATGTGTTTTATCTTCTAAAACATCCTATGTTTCATAATTCTATTAAATAAAACCAATTTTTAATTACTAGGTTATACTTCATGTTAATAGAATCTCATCATATTTTCACTTAGATAAATTACCAGATTTTCTAAAAAATCTAAATTTATTATGAATTATCTAAGTTACCCAACATCAAACAATTTAAAATTACATAACTTAAAACTAATGTGAATTTTACCAAGTTTTCACTATTAAAACTAAAATCACATTATTTGGTTGATTAATAAAATAAATTAAAATAAAATTTTATAAAATCAACCCAATTAAGTTAATCTCGTTAAATTAATTCTAACACATATTAAATCATTTTATAAACAACTTTATAAAATATGAAATAATATGCAAGTGTATGCTTGTCACGTTATAATAACTACAAGTGAGTACTTTCCTAAATGACATGTTATAATGCATGAATATGTTATCACAAACATCACAAAAAATTGTAACATGAAAATAAACAATGAAATTTTGACCGAGTCCTTTTGAATAATTAAATTACAACCCATAAAAAAAATTATAAAAAAATTACGAAGGTCTTCTAGTAACAACATATTTCCCAGCTCCAATGTTGCAAACTTCACCAGGTGGGTTGTAGTGGAAACAAAAAACGTTGGGATATTTAAAAAATGATGGCCCATTTTTAAATAAAGCCTAGCAGTCCATTGGGTTACTCAAGGTAATCAGATGGTCTTCTTCTTCTCCAACGTGTAGTGTCTTTTATTCTTCTCCATGGGTGTGCTTCACGTGCAGCCCTCTGCTTAGACCCACCGCCTGCTGGCAGAACGCAGCCGCCTTTCAGAGCACCGTGGCCATGGCTAGTAGGTTAGCCTGACACATGGTGTTTCAGGACGCTCGGCATAGTGCAACAATGGAGGTTCCTTCACGGGATAGCATGGCCGAGCCTCCTCCATCGGGCAGCTGCAACGGAGGCCAACTTTCGCCATGGTGGAGCTCGAGGCCAAACTACCGTAGTACCCACAGAACCATGCCTCGCTGGCTCACCATGGAAGGTCGTAGTGCTCAAGATCGAGCCGTGAGGCTCAAGGCCAAGTGCTACCAAGCCTCACGGTGGCTCACCGCAAAGCTTTGGCGCTTCTCCGTTCATGGCCAGACAACGTGGAGACAATTTGAATGTGATTCATGGTATCCTCTTTTGAAGCCCAGCACCTGTAGATTTACAATGAAGGAAAGAAGAAGCAGGAACAAAAAAAAAAAAAAAAAACTTTTGCACGTAAAGAAAAAACTTGTTTTGCACGCAAACTTCACGTGAAAAGAAAAAAAATTTGTTCATGCACTTATTGCACATGAATTGCACGTAAAGTGCAAGTCATTGTTTTTTTTTTTCACGTAAAAAATTGTGCATTTTGTTTTTGTTTGTTGCACTTCAAAGCGTAAGATAGCTTGTTAAATCTTTTCATGTGTAGATATTGTATTTTTTATATAATTAAGTCATTCACGTACATTTCCAATGCACAGCTATGTAAGGTAGAATTTAAAAAAAAAAAAAAACACACACACACACACATTGAGATAATTGGAAAGAAATAAAAATAATAATAATAAATTACAAAAAGTCTATGCCCCTTATGGGTTTACACAAATTTGATCTAATCAAAATGAATATAAAAATACCAATCCAGAAGGACCATATAAATAATGACCAAAAATCCATTCATAAAATATAATCATTCATCAGATGAATCAAAATATTTCAAAAATGCAAGGTGCCCACACACATGCATCAAGAACATGATATTATCAAAATAAAAACATGTTAATTAAAATTTTATATGCTATAACCCGCTTTGATGCCATTTGTTGGAATTAAATATGAAACGCAACGGAGAAAACGGATTGTTGACAAATAAAACTTTTCTCAAAAACTTTGTTTATCGAGAATAGAAATATAATTTTAGTTAAAAATAGAAAGCCTGAAGAATTTTTACAAACCTCTTGAAGACCTATCGGGGTATCTTAGCTTCCCTCTTCGACACCACGATTTTCCAAGCGAAGCCTCTACACCAATGGAATGACTAGTGGGTATTAGAATGCAAGAATAAATTAGTCTCACACTTTTCTAGATTTGATATGCGCTCAACACATAAGATAGTAGACTTTTTTTTTTAGAGAAAGAACTTTCAGTTTTTCTCTCTGGATATTCTATAAAATATTACGTTTAAAAGTTTTGAAATAACTATTATCTCTTTTCTTTTATAACTAAGCAGTTAGTTATTTATTAAATTAATTTTAGTTTATTTTAAATTTTGAAAACCACCCACTAAACTCTTTAGTAGGTGAATCACATACCCACACTATCAGATATGTGGGTGATTCACATAATCACGCTTCTTCCTTTTCCTTCTTTTTTTTTGAAAATTTGAATCACATAAACGTAATTCTTTAATTATATACATATATATCGTATATATATAATTATTTAAGAAAACTAAAATCACGTTAAACATGATTTGAATATCTCGTATATATATAATATATAAAATATAAATAAATCTTATATATATATATATATATTTAAATTTAAAAATAAATCATATTTATTTAGGAATAGTTTTAAATTAATTAATAATTTAATTTTATGTCCATTTTGGAAAAGATAAAATGTGGTCCCACCACACATGTGTCATACACAAAAATTAAATTACATTCAAACAATCATATTATTCAAAGATTATCAATTAATTAATTAAAGACATATTTAATTTATATCATTAATTAAATATAAGTGATTAATTAATTAACTAATACTCAGTTAAATATGACAATATTTATTATATTATATTACATGTCATAGAGAACATTTTTCTGTGTTACATTAATATCTCAAGTGTGAAATATTTAATTCAGAATTCAATAATTCTAAATTAAATATATGTAATTTATACTGTGCATTAAATCCAATACAGTATTATAGATGTAGCATTGGGGACCTATGAACCTATAATTCAAGTTTCAACAAATTTGACAATTAATTAAAATCTTTAATTAATATACCAAATTTATTAGTTTTAGTGTTACTCTACTAAAAACCTGAAACTAAACCATTCAAATTACAGTGAAAATTACTCAAAGAAAATTAGCAAGTAGTCTAGTAATATAATTATTACATATAAGTCAGTCTTCTATAAATAATTCATAATAAGGCTAGGTTCAATTTCTGTTCATCTCTCTTATTATATCTTTATTCTTGAGTTTCAATAATTCTCTAATGAACAGTTAATTCATAATCTTATTATAAACGAGTGCTCTACTATTCAAACCTCAATCATCACTCAAGAGAGCTATTTTTCTAACTTCCACAAGGAAGGAACAGATTTCATATGTGTATAATATTTTTACTAGCCATTTATTCCATTATGTTTCCAAGATACTAAGTTATGATCTGTATTTAGACAAATCTTACCATGCAAGTCAAAAAACATAATGTCATAAATAGGAGTCTAATAAATACTCAGGATTAAAACTGTTATATATATGATCATCATAGTGATAGATTTGAATGCTTTATTTGTAACAAATGATTATTAAATATTCATAATTTATCTGGTTCAATCCTATATAATCTCATTATATAAAGTACCTTTAATCTAATGTCTCTATATTAATAGCCTGGATAAGACTATTTCATTCTAAATAAGATTATACTGTACCTGTAATATTTTAATAAAGATCCCAAACGTGAATTAATTGTTACAGATTATTTAAATTATTATCTATTAATTTTATCCTTAAGCATATAACATTTATATGCTTAATTTTCTTGATGTTATAACCAAAATAATTTATAAATATTATTTTATTTATTTATTAACAACATATACAATGTCATTGCTTATAAGGCACTAATCTCATCATTTGATGCAGAAACTAAGGCAGGTTCGGAATCACATTCCAATAACGTGTTCACATAATCATCCCAATTTACTACTGGTGCTCAAACTTTGAGCCCCTCTATCTTAGTTTCTGTTCCTACAGAAAATTATTTGTGCGAGGAATCTTATAATGTCGGCTCTGATTTGCTCTGTGATCCGCGGTTTTCAACAGACGGTGAATTTGAAGGGATTGGCAATTTTCCAACCCCATTAGAACTTGCAAACTTGATGAGGATTTTCTAGCTAAGCACTGCAAACTTGCGTATAGAGCGGGTAGGATACTAAAGCCGGCAAGGGGCATTGTAGAACGAAGAATTCAACTTAGAGAATTATAGGACACTTGCATGGAAAGAAGCTTGTGCAGCTACAACAGGTTGGCATTGCAGTTGAGACAAATTGATGGGTTTGGTCCCTTTACGTGTGCCAATGTGCTACTGTGCATGGGATTTTACCACGTTATTCCATCTGACTCTAAAACTGCCAGATATTTACAGCAAGTTCGCCTTCCTTTTTTTTTTTCACCTCAGTTGTATTTGTTGGGATAGATATCATGCATATTGAAAGCATTTTCGAACTATTTTTTATTTCTGTCCGATTATGTACTTACTTATAAGAGGAATGCTAGCAGCACTCTCTTTCTAGCACGTGGAGTCCACCATTATTTAAATAGAAAATAGTAGATTCTCTGTGTCAATCAATGAATGCAAAGAGTGTCAAAAAGATTGAGAAAGGGAGTGCTGCTAGCAATCCTTTGCTTGCAAAATCAATAAAAAGTTAAAAGATCTCCACACACAATATAGAGAATGAAATCAAAGTCTACCCTTACGCCCCTTTGTCTTGATTCCCGGTTAAAAGGAATGATAAATTACTTGTATACGCATGATAAGTTTATAAGACTGATTATCTAATTCTGTAAAACAGCAAAATATTAGAAAAGGAATTGGATTATTTCTCATTCTACCATCTAATAGGTGAGAAAATACTAGAAGGGAATTACTGACCCTAATTCTTAATCCTTTGCAGTTTGGTAAACTCTAGTAGCTTATCATGCGGAAAACTTTTCATATCTAAATGCAGGCTCATGGTAGAAAATCCACCATTCGAACAATTGAGAGAGATGTTCAACAAACTTATGCAAAGTATGAGCCATTTTAGTTCTTGGCGTATTGGTAATCACTATAATTCTCTAAAAAACACTATTCATGAGGCTGTTTGGTTTGTCGACTTTCATGTGTTAGCAATTGTTTGCTTATTTTCAAGAAAAAAAAAATTGATTGCTTTTCTACTATTACTTATGTTTTTGTTTTTGTTTTGGTGTTTTTTTTATTATAATTGTTTGATTGATGAGGTCAGAGCTATGGCATTTTTATGAGAAAAAGTTTGGCAAGAATAGTGAAATGCCACACTTTTCACTGGTTCTAGCGTGAAAACTGAGGCAACCAGTCGAAATAAAAGGAAGAAGACAGCCTAAGGCTTAGATTTGGTGCGAAGGATAAAAAGAGATGGATGGAAAAAAATAAAAAAGATGCATTCTAAAATTAGAACGATGGAAACGGAAATGATTTTCCTTTACGTTGTTGGTACAACTTGAAGGAAAGAAAAACTCTTTCGTCGTTTGGTAATGTAGCTGCCATATTCATGTTAAACTTCTGTAACTAAACCTGTAAAGGACAAGTACATAATTTTGCATAACTCTGTTTTCCCTCCCGAATTAAATCTGTTTAATCTTGAAAGAATTAGACAAAGTGGGTCTCACAATTATTTTCTTCCTCCTATTTTCCTTTTGCTTACCTTATCCCCTGTAACAAAAATCTTACATTCTGACAAGTTCATTTAAATAGCAGATGTTTTTTTCACACCTTCCTACAGAATTCTTCTTAGTAAGTAATGATAATTTTTTTAACTAAGTAATTCCAGTTTAATAAAGTATCAACCGTGCCAGCCCGCATATCCAAACATAGGGGGGAACACAAAGTAAGTTGGTCAGTTATTGCTCGAAATATTACAAGAGTTTAACTACACTTGGGCTGTGTTAGTTGAAGTTTTTTTAACCACGGTTGAAAAAATTAAATACAGAACATCATCAACGTTAAGTGGTCTGGTGCGGTGTGGGCCATGTGGTTTAAACACTAAGTGCGAAGTAGCCAAATCTTCCTGTTTATAGTTACAAATTAATAACATTGTTTCCTTGCCAGTAGAAGCAAAAGTACCTTAAACATTGATCTTACATTCAGTACAAGCCATCAGACATACTTTTGATGCATCTATCAACAAGTAGTTAATAATAAAGGGTTATATATATATATATATCAAACGGACACAGGAACAAAGGATTTGTGCTAAATAACCATAAGACAAAATTACTTGCTTTTACTTTATTAGTTATTTGCGTTTCAATTCACTTCAGCAGTGTACTGCTTTGCAACACAAATAAAGCTTCACTTATTTCAGTCAAAATTTAAAAACAAAACAAAAAACACAGCTTAACTTAAAACAGTTGAAGATTAATGCAGAGTGTGGCTTTGTTTGGCAACATTGTTAGGATATATTAGTTCCAACTGCTACAGTCACATGCTACAGTGCATAGCTCTCACATGCTATAGTATTTTGATTCCAATTATATAGTTCTAACTACATTCAAAAACACACCCACAAGAAACGTGTATGTGGGCTATGTAAAGTGGAGGTTGACAAATTACTAATCCAGCTAATGCAATTTCTAACTATTCACAAAATGACAATAAGTCATAAACAATTTCTAACTATTCACAAAATGACAATAAGTCATAAACATAATAGTGATAGCGGGCGCCTGGTGATCAACAATTATTGGGCAGTAGAGCAAACCAATATCTAGCCTACCACCACAAGGGAGGACAATATCACAGAAGGATGACAAAAGCAGTGGAACATTGTTTAAGAAGGCAGTCAGAAAGAGTGGATCATTGTTACACAACGCAGTCATTCAAACGCAATTGTTTAAGATAAAGCGGGAAAACTAACGGCACGTGTAATGCAAGGATTAGCCAAGCACATTGAACCAAATTCTTTACGGTGCTAATCATATCATTAATAAAGAAGAAATCAATGTATGCAACGCAATGTTTGCAAAACAGGACCTTATTTGGTAAAGATTAGCCGAGGGGAAAAAAAAGTCATCAATGCAATAAGTTCAACAACAGAACATGTAACAACTAAACTTCTCGTCCTCCTTCTACATTCCATGAGGTACAAACATCAACCCACTAAAAGGTATCCTAGCATCAAGCCACTAAAAGTTTAGGATACCACTTTAATTTTTATGTGAAAAAAAAGGAAAGAATAAAAAGAACCTTCAATCTGAAAGGAAAACCACAAATTTGTAATCCATCAACCTCCGTCTATTCACTCTCTACTCAAAATTCCAAAAGTATCAACAATTACAAAATAAAACCCATATATTGAAAGAAGAGACAGGAAATTGAGAGAAGAAAACTAAAAGAGATTGAAGATTTTCCAACTTAAAGAACTGAAGATTTATTGGTGATTCTTCCTATGTTCTTGCTAAAATTTCTATATGACGTCGAAAATACTTTGAGGTATGTTTTAAATGCTTTGAGCTATGGTTTAACCATCATTTGTTTTATTACTTAAATTGTTTTTATTTGGTAATGCTCATAGTTTTATTTATTAATGTTTTTTTTTTTTTAATGTTGTAGTTCACTCTTTGGCTGACTTGTTAATAATCATCTGGCTTTAATTTTTCGCTAGAGAGACTAGTTCAATCCCATTAACCTTCATCACTAAAAGATTTAAACTTGTGGCTTTTCCCTTCACATTGAAAGATTTCAACAAAATTGGTGACCTTTTTTTTTGTTTTCAATCTAAAGTAAGCACCCCGGAGGTTTTCATAACAACATCAGAGTCCACACGTTCCCTAAACAGCTTCATAAATTTCAAAGCAAAAATACAATACAAGATAAGCTACTAAAAAGAATGAAGAACTACTACCATTCTACCCACGGAATCACACCATAGCCCAAAGTCAAACTCACACTTCTTACATTACTAGAACTGCATCAACCGAGAGGAATCAAAGGCAAAATTAGAAACTAATCCCACATATACAAAAATGTTCAAAAAAAAAAAAAAAGTATCATCATATCAAAAGTAACAGACTTTACCACAGAGCATAATCCACAAAAACCTTTTATAAAATCTCAACATAAAAATCAAAGACCCAAATTTTTTTGTTCAGCTATACCATCACTATTAAAGATTCTTTCTTCCACCAAAAATTCTGAACCAGCAATAGGATTGCACTATAAAAATTTTATATCATTAATCATAATCCAAAAACATCTCAGCGCAAAAATTAAAGCCCTAAATCTCTGAATTCAGCTACAACATTAGAGCGCCATGGCCGCACCGCTTGACATGAGAACAATATCTTAATCGAGGCAACCAAGCATCCCCTCGCGAAGCCAACATTCAACCACGACATTAGCACGTAGCAACCAAGAACCGCCCATAATGGGCTACATATCTTGGAGGCAACAAGCCTTTTAGTGGCCTCCTGATTGCCCAACAAGGGCCAGCATTCCCACCGAGGTAACCAAGCTTCACCACGCCAAGCCAGCAAACAATGCCAACTTGGCAAGGATCAGATTTGGCCCGCCATGCGAATGCACAACGGGGCTAAGCATTCCAACCAACGCAACCAAGCTTCCCAACGCCATGGCAACGCATGACGAATGAAATTTCACAATAAAAATCCAATATCGTTAACTTAGAATCCACAAAAATCTCAGAACATAAATCAAAGCCACAAAGCTCTGAGTTCAGGTATAACATCAGAGATTTTCCGAAGAAAAACTCTGAACTAGCGATCAATTGATAATCGAGTCCAATGTGGAAAAAAAAAAAAAACCACAAAAAATAGAAGAACAAACATGAAATTTAACTGAGATAAGCCGGAATCTTGATGCGAATGAAAAGCATACTCATGACATAGGCGATGACGACGGAGGAAATCCCGGCGGAGGCGTAGGAGACCTTGACGCTCTTGGCGCGGTTGCGATCGAGAGCGAGGTCGAGAAGCACGATCCCGAAGCCGCCGAGGACGAACATGAAGCCGGAGGAGAGGCCCTCGATGATGTACTGGCCGTTGACGCGGCCGGGGAGGAAGACGACGGGGCGGACGGAGCCGGTGAGGCGGTCCTGGGTGGAGCCGATGCCGGGAGGCTCGACGATGACGTCGTAGACGATGCCGGAGACGACCATGAAGTAGGTGAGGAGGACAAGGGAGAAGACGGTCATGGGGGAGGGTAGGTTTAGGGTAGGGAGCTTGAGACGGAGGCGCGGCGGGCGGAGGAAGCTGTAAGGGAGGACGCGGAGGAGGTGCAAGAGAGGATCGACAGAGGAGGAGGAGGAGGAGGAGGAGTCGGCGGAAGCGACGGAGGGGGCCGCATTTTGGGGTTCGGGTTTCGGAGCCATCGGAGTAAGGTCCAATGATCTTCTGTGTCTCAGGGTTTGTAATCCGAGTGAATGGATCCGGGGGTTCGGCTGGGAGAACAAATTGTAGTACTTGCTCTAGGCGAGTTTTGGGTCCTTTTTTTTCTTTCCCCGTGTTATGCGTTGTGCTGATACATTTTTTTTTTTTTTTAATTTTTGGTAGTTCAAGAGTAAATTGTATGGAGTGTTTGGGAGCTCTGTTTTTCAAAATACTAGTATGTAAAGTTTTATATTATTTAAATTTATACCAATTAGTTCAAATCAGTGATACAAACACCTTAATAGTTAAATATTGTTCTTTTATTAATTAACCAATGATATACTAATATTTAGGGGTGGCAAAACGTGTTCGCGGGTCGGGTTCGTGTCGGGTTGGAGTTAATTTTTACAAAATTAAGTCGACACTAACCCGACCCGTGACCCGAACGGGTTGAGAATTCTCAACCCTAACCCGACCCGTTTTGACACGGGTTGACACTAACCCGACCCGTGTCAACCCGTTTCTTATGCACAGTGTCAAAAAATAATAACCTGTGACCCGATTTTGACCCGTAACCCGATTATGACCTGCAACCCGCCCCTAACCCGCCCACATTAATATATAAAATATTAAAAAAAATAAAATTAGAAGAGTTTCATACCACTTCAACAAGAAGATAAGTGATAAGAGAGGTAAGGTTTGATATTTTAAGAGCTTATATTATATATGAAATAATATTAATTTTTTAAAAGCTAATTAATTAAATACGGGTCAGAAACGGGTCATTTTCGTGTCAGACGGGTTGACCCGAACACGACCTGTTTTTTGACGGGTCAGTTTCGGGTCGACACTAAAATGACCCGTGGTCAAATTTTCCGACACTAACCCGCAAAAAATCGTGTCGGATTCGTGTCGTGTCGTCGTGTCGCAACCCGTATTGCCGGCCCTACTAATATTAATCAATGATATATTGATATTGGCTATGACTTACTAATTAATGGTTTATTCAAGATTACCTTAGTAGTTAATAAATGATTAACCAAAATTAATTAGTAATTAAAAGAATTTCACTCAATAAGTTTTTTGACGGCCAATTTTGTTCAAGGCCCCTCCAAAGACCCAAGCTCCTCATTCTAGTCTTGCAGCAGCGACAGGCTCACCTTATGGACCAAAGCCACGCCTGGGAAATTCATGTTGATCGTGGTTTAATAGGTAATAAGTAGTCAAGCAGGCTCATTTATTCTAGTTCGATTCAATTTTAAATCCCGTTTAGGTAAATTTTAAAATTAATTAAGCTAGAATAAATGGATGATGGAGAAACAATAATAATAACCCAAAAATTGTTATTTTTACCATAGATATAGCCCAAAAAGCCTTTATTTTTGGGCAGTAGAGCAAACCAATATCTCGCCTACAATTTTGGGCAGTAAAGCAGTAGAGTAAGCCTTACGTGTAATGCAAGGATTAGCCGAGCACATTGAACCAAATTCTTTACGGTGCTAATTGTTGGTGAATTAGGCATCTTCTAATTCCAAAGATCGCAAGAACAAATAATTGCAGAAAAGAAATTGGAGAAAAGAAGAAAACAGAGACACTAAATTTTTATACAAGTTCGTCCAAATTTGAGACTACGTCTTGTTTTTGCTGCTGTGAATTCTACAATGATGAAAGAGATTATAGATTACAAGATAAATTTATCACACACTCTTAAACAGTGTTTCCCAAATCTCTCTTCTACCTAGCACCCTGTGGGAATTTTTCTCTCAATAATGGAGCTCTCACAAAAATATGCCTTAGACAAAATAATGTCACTCTCTCAAAGGCACACACCCAACCCTAGTCATCTTATGTCTATTTATACTCCAAATAAGAGAAAAATAACAACTAATGAGAAAACCCTAGTAGTTTCCCGTTTTTGGGTGTCAAAACTTGACTTTTACAGTAAAAAAGTCATAAATCACATATTCTGGGCGCTGCGGCCCTCATTTTGGGCGCCATGGCATTAGTTGATCCGCAGGCGACCACTACGGTGCTGGTTAGAATTTGGGCGAGCGCCACGGTGCCAAGCCACTGCCCCCTTCCTTTTTTCTTCTCTTCTTTCTCCTTTGCTTGCTTGATTTGGCTCCATCTTGCAACAATCTCCCACTTGGAGACTAAATAATCACCATGTACAACGGCAACAACTTCTCACACCTAATAGAGAAGTCTAACTGAAGTTGTGCACAACTTCAATTTCTTGATCGGAACCATCTTGGTGATCATATCCGCTGGATTCTGACTCCCAAGAATCTTCTCAAGCTTTAACACCCCATCTTCTAAAGCCGACCTGATGAAATGATACTGCAATTGCATATGCTTCGTTCTAACATGAAATGCAAGATTTTTCTCCAAGTGAATGGAGCTTTGATTGTCACTGTGTAACGCATTCCTTTCCTGCTTGTGACTTAGTTCTTCTAGAAACCACTACAACCAAATCATCTCTTTGCTCGCTTCTGTCATTGCCACATACTCTGCTTCTATTGTAGAGAGTGCAACTATCTTCTGCAGCTTCGAGACCCAACTAACTGTTGTGCCACTCAAAGTGTAGACAAAACCGGTGGTACTCTTTCTGCCATCAATGTCTCCAGCCATATCAGCATCTACATAGCCTTGTAGTCCCAAGTCTGACTTCTTGAAACACAGTGCAAAACCCGTAGCACCTCTCAGATATCTGAGAATCCACTTCACTGCCTCCCAATGCTGCTTACCTGGATTGCTTATGTACCTACTCACAACTCCCACTGCATGTGCAATGTCTGGTTTGGTACAAACCATGGCATACATGAGATTGCCTATTGCTGAAGCATAAGGCACCTTTACCATGTGGTCTCGTTCTTGCTCCATGGTCGGTGATTGCTCCTTTGATAACTTGAAGTGATTGGCCAAAGGAATACTCACAGGCTTCGCAATACTCATGTTGAATCTGCTAAGCACCTTTTCAACATATTCTTCCTGTGACAGTTTCAGACCATTGTTGTTCCTCGTTATTCTCATCCCAAGGATTTGTTTTGCAGCACCAAAATCCTTCATTACAAACTCGTTAGACAACTCCTTCTTCAGCTTGTCAATCTCTTGTTTGCAACCTCCTATTATCAACATGTCATCGACATATAGCAACAATATGTGTAGGAGTCACCAAAATTCTTCACATAACAACAGTGATCTCCCTGACACTTAAGAATGTTGGAAACAAAGTGCGCAGCGGAATTTTTTTTAAAATTTTTCATCAGAGTATTTTCCAAAATACAAGTATGACATGTTATATGTATAAATTAAACAGATCTTACTAACCTCAGTGTGCCGAAGAACCTCCGCGACCTGTGTAGAGAAGTAACGTTCCAGAAGAGCCTCAACCAACTGGTCTTCTTTGCTATTCTCTATCCACAACCGGAGTGAGTGTGGGCTCACACGTACAGCTCTTCCACCGGTGACTCTCCTTCCAACCAATAGAGAGAACCCAAAGCTAGTGTTCGTGATTTGTGAACAAAAGCTCTCAGGGAGTTTTTAGATGCTCACTAGAAGAGTATCACTCTTAATCTCTCAAATTGATCTTAGTAAATCATTAGACTCACTCCCTTTTTATACCTATTGGTCCTTGGGGTCAGTCCATATCAGATTAGGTCTCAAAAATCGAAATAGAATCAAGTTCGGATCAATATCTGATAAGATACGCGTGAAAAACGCGTAATCTTAGCTGTCGCGGTCGGCATGCCGAACTGTGAGATAGGCAGGCCGAACTGGCCAGTTCGGCAGGCCGAACTTTCTGATCGGCAGGCCGAACTGCCGAGAAAAAATCTCCGCGAATCTTTTATTTTCCACCCGAGATTCTAAAGGATAAAGTCTCAGTTTTGATTCAAATAGCCCAATAGAAAAGATATCTGATCAAAACAAACTCTATCAAGATAATCTCTAAGAAAATAAATCAATTCAAATAATTCTACAAGTTTATCTTGTTCTAATTGTCCAAAATTAAAACAACCGATAAACAGACAAGAATTATCCGAACGCCATAATTCAACAAGTTCATCTTGAACTAATTTCTTACAAAATTAATTCAACCGATAAACAGACATGAATTATTTGATTCTTATAAATTTTAAACCAATCTGATAAATCCGACATAAGTCACCAATTATTGGAAAAGCACGCCGTGTCGTTACAGGATTTTGTGAGCTAGCAAAGGGGACCAAAATGGACCTATAAAGTTCAAGCTCATGATAATTATGAAACCCAATATCCCAGATATACATTTCACAATTATCAACTCCAACGCTACTCCACTAAAAGCTTGGAGCTGCACTCTCGAACTTTACAGAATTACGAAGCTCATGTAGCTAAGTCTCCATGACATATCATAGTGTATCGCATCCCCATATGATCATCCATAATCGGCTTAAGGACAAGTTCTGTCTTACCTTCCCGATTATTTTTATCTTACGTTCCATTGTCTCACCATTAGAAAACTTACCATCCAAAGATAGTATACCATTCGGTTACACCTATGTATCCAAATGGTTGAGCGCTCCAGTTTTCCAATTACAGGACAACGCATATAAGAGGATATCATTACTCCTAAAGAGGAGCTATGGATTCCATATCTATGAATAACAAGTCTACGCTATCAAGAGTCATGCCTCCAACGTACCGGCATGCATGCCACTATAGAGATGTGGGAGTCACCCATTGGTACATCAAAAGACACAAGTCGAGACAACGGGCCCATTATTCATCTCAGGATTAAGATACAATACAAACGACTGTCTAAAGTGAATCGATTTGCCAAGACAGAATTATTAATCCAAATCAATTCACTTTATGTCCCGATCCAACACATCGTCACCTATGACAACGTGCCAATGTTTCTATTCACGGAGTCCAACTCCGATGGCCAAGACAAACCATCTCCCAAAAGGGATATAGACAACATAACAATCTTTACATGAATAAAGCGCCCAACTTTATTCCCTCGATTGCGGATCATATATTTTAGACCATCACCTTAAGAGTCGTGTCTACCGCATAATCATCCCATCATATGCCCAACTCTTAAGGTTTAGACTGACAGTCTCAGACTACTGTTTGCTTATCATACATTCAACGAATATGAACGTAAAGAGGACAATATTTGGTATATATAAATGAATAAATTCTTTATTGATAAAAATGTCTCCAAAAACGTATTACATTTTTACTCCTTAGAGCATACATGTCTAACAATCTCCCACTTGCACTAAGTGAGTAAATACTGCAAATTTCGCATCCCCATAGCTTCCACATGCCTTTCGAAGACTCTCCCAGAAAGTGTCTTCGTAAATGGATCAGCTAAATTGTCCTCTGACGCGATCTTGCACACCGTGACATGCCCGCTCTCAACGAAGTCCTTTATCACATGATACTTCCGATCAATATGCTTACTCTTCTTGTGAAATCTTGGTTCCTTAGCATTAGCTACCGCCGCACTGTTATCACAGTACAGTGATACCGCTTTATCCATACCAGGAACTACCTCAAGATCCCCAAGGAACTTGCGGAGCCACACTGCTTCTTTCGAAGCATCACTAGCCGCCACATACTCGGCCTCCATCGTTGAATCCGTAGTGCAATCTTGCTTCGCACTTCTCCAACTGATGGCACCGCCACCCAGAGTAAACACAAACCCTGAAGTCGATTTCCTAGAATCCAGGCAGGATTGAAAATCCGAATCAGTGTATCCTAGAGGAGTTAAATCCTCACCCGAATACACAAGCATATACCCTCGAGTCCTTCTCAGGTACTTGAAAATATGCTTTACCGCAACCCAATGGTTCGGTCCTGGATCCGCCTGAAATCGACTCACAATCCCGACCGCATAGCTAATATCCGGTCGAGTGCAAAGCATGGCATACATGAGACTACCCACTGCCGAAGCATAAGGCACCTTCTTCATGTATTCTCTTTCTTCATAAGACTTTGGAGAGTCTTTCTTAGAAAGAGTAATTCCAGACCTAGATGGTTGCCCACCTTTCTTGGAATCCTGCATTGCAAACCTCCTGAGAATTTTATCTATGTAGCTGGCCTGTGACAAAGCTATCATTTTGTTCTTCCTATCCCGCAAGATCTGGATACCGAGAACAAAATTAGCCTCACCCAAGTCCTTCATGTCAAACTGCTTGGTCAACCATAATTTGACCGATGACAACGCCCCAACGTCATTGCCAATTAGCAGAATGTCATCTACATAGAGTAGTAGAAAAACCACCTTCCCATTCTTAATGTGTTTGTAAACACATGGTTCATCCACATTTTGTGAGAACCCATAAGTCTTGATCACTTGATCAAATCTTATGTTCCAAGAACGAGAAGCCTGCTTAAGTCCATAAATAGACTTTAGCAACTTACAAACCTTACCCTCTTGACCCGCGACCTTGAACCCGTCTGGTTGTTCCATATAAATGGACTCATCAAGATAGCCATTTAGAAAAGCCGTCTTGACATCCATCTGCCAAATCTCGTAGTCGAGAGCGGCAGCTATGGACAAGAGAATCCGGATGGACTTAAGCATGGCTACAGGCGAAAAGGTTTCCTCATAATCGATTCCTTCCTTTTGCGTATAACCCTTAGCTACCAGTCTAGCCTTAAAGGTTTCGACCTTTCCATCCACTCCTCTTTTCCTCTTGTAGATCCACTTACACCCTATGGGTTTTACCCCTTCGGGAAGATCCACGAGCTCCCAGACCCGATTAGTCTCCATAGACTTCATCTCAATGTTCATGGCCTCTGTCCAGAGTCTTGAATCAACATCCTCCATAGCTTCTGCGTAAGTATAAGGATCCCTGTCATGTTCATCTGGTTCAGCCAAAAAGACCTCCCCATTGAACATATACCTCTCAGGTTGACGCCCGATCCTCCCACTACGCCGAAGCCCCTGAGGTTGTTGTTCAGGTTTGTTTGGTTTTTCTACACCGATCGGAATGGTTTCGTTCAGAACCTCCGGAGTAAACGGATTACCCCTCAACTCCTCAAGCACCACTTTGCTTTGAGGTTTAAAGTCGTTCATGTAACTCTTCTCAAGGAAAGTTGCATTAGTTGAAACCACGACTTTATTTTCCTTTGGGTTATAAAAATAACCCCCTTTAGTCCCTTTTGGATATCCTACAAACACGCAAACTTCTGAACGTGCTTCCAACTTATTCGGATCCTTAAACAGGACATGAGCTGGACATCCCCATATGCGAATATGGTTTAAGGATGTCTTCCGTCTTGTCCACAACTCGTGAGGAGTTTTAGGGACCGATTTTGAAGGCACATTGTTCAAAAGATAACATGCGGTTTGTAGTGCATATCCCCAAAAGGATAAAGGCAATGATGAATAACTCATCATGGACCGAATCATGTCCAACAAAGTCCTATTCCTTCTCTCTGCTACGCCATTCTGCTGCGGAGTGCCCGGCGCAGTCAAATGGGATAAAATCCCATTCTCTAACAAGTGTCCCAAGAACTCATCAGAAAGGTATTCCCCACCTCGATCAGATCGAAGTGCCTTTATGGGTCTACCCAATTGCTTTTCCACTTCAGCCCGAAACTCCCTGAACTTATCATAAGTTTCGCTTTTGTGGTGCATTAGGTACACATACCCATATCTTGAGTAATCGTCAATAAAAGTAACGAAGTACTCATACCCTCCTCGTGCCCGGATGTTCATCGGTCCGCAAACATCACTATGCACAAGTTCTAGAACCCCTTCGGCCCTATTGCCCTTAGACCCGTATGGTCTTTTGGTCATTTTACCCTCCAAACAAGACTCACATTGAGGTATAGATTCCACCTTTAAGTGACTTAAAGGTCCATCCCTTACCAACCTTTGAATCCTATTCAGGTTAATATGGCCAAGGCGCAAATGCCAAAGATAAGTCTTATTAGAGTGAGAAGTTTTAAGTCTTTTTAAGTCATTATCATTTATCTCAGCATTAAGCAATAAGTCCATCTTAGGTTTGATAAAATATAGATTATTTTGCATCCATCCAGAACAGATAAAAGATTTGTTTTTACGAATCACCACTTTTTCATTAAAAGATACCACGTAGGAGTCTTTAAATAAAGAAGATACAGAAATTAAATTCCTTTTAAATTTAGGAACATAAAAACAATCTCGCAAAATTAAACTCCTATAATTATCAAAACAAAGATGGACATCTCCCACTGCTTCCGCTGAGACCAAGGATCCATCGCCCATCCGAAGCGTTAAGTCTTCACGAAGTAGACTTCTCGTTTCTTTGAATCCCTGCAGAGAAACACAAACATGATTAGTTGCACCGGAATCTATGACCCAAATGTCACTGGATTCCTCAACCAAACAAGTTTCTAAATATAGAAGATCACACCTACCTCCCTTGGAAAGGAAGTCCTTGCAATGCTTCTTTATATGCCCGACCTTACCACAGAAGAAGCACTTAAGCTTCTTTGGGTTCTTCTTCTTTTTCTTCTTGCTCTTGGTAGCAATAGGAATAGAAGACTTACCACTCTTGGCCCGTTGCTTCTTTCCATTCCCAGAGTTAGGATTGGAACCAGAAGCAGCTACCATATTGGCCTCTCCACCAGCAGGAGACTCCCTGATGAGCAGTTCAAACTCCTGTAACTGTTTCATCAGTTCTGTCAAGGTCATATCCCGTCTATTGCTCAAATTAAAAGTAGCTCTAAACGGAATAAATTCCTTAGACAGAGTCTCAAAGACCATAGTCATCTGAGTTTCAGCATCGATGTCGGCTCCATTGGTTTGAGCCTCAGCGAGGTAACCCATGACCAACATCATGTGCTCCTTTACAGATGTCCCCGGTCTCTGTCTACAGTTTAAGAGTTTCCGAAGCGCCCCTTGCCGCTTTGTTATGGCCTGGCCTCCAAACATATCCTCAAGATTATCCAAGATCTGCTTCGCAGTCTCATAATCCTGATGTTGAGCCTGCAGCACGTTATTCATGCTAGCCATAACATAGCAGCGGGCCTGATCATTAGCATCTTTCCAGCGGTCGTACGCTTGGAATTGCTCATTACTTGAGTCTCCCGTAGGCTCGGGAGGACAAGGAGTTGTCAGTACATATTTCAGTTTCTCAAAGGATAGGACGATGTCCAGGTTCCGTTTCCAATCATTATAGTTCTCACCGGTTAATTGGTTTTTGTCAAGTATCGATGATAAAGCGTTTTTAGACATTTTCAATCTACAATAAAGAATCATATACCAAACATAAGCAAACATATTTAATAATTTAGTAAGATAACACAATCATGTAAAATCATACAAATGTGTTTATGTGTCAAAACCTTGAAAATATCACAACCTTACAACGATAATTCCCAACTCAGAATTCAACAAGCTCCTAGGGGAGTCATGCCAAATTCAATCAGGAACACGGATCCCCTCCTGATTAATATATGCCATCCAGGACCCGTATGATCCAGTATATACTAATAATCGTTTCTTTGGCCATTAATTTTATTAACAGAGCTCCTAGGGGAGGTTAATAATAAAATTAACGTGAGTGTATAACCACCGTTTCAATATTTTATCCATGATTTATAATCACCACCTAGGGGTGTGCAACCATAAATCATACTAAAATACCTTATCCTTTCAGAGATCCAATCTGGTACATGATAGAAATCCCTTCCTAGGGGTTGGGACCACCATGTTCTTCCTATGGACCAACGATGGAGGCCTTAGGTTCTCTCTTCGAAAACCTTCTCCCACTCAATCTTTTGAAGTCAAGGTTTTATTTTAAATTATGCATGAATAATTTTAATATGAGCGGCACTCCCTATTCTATATGACATGTTATCAATATACATGGTAAATCATATTATAATGCAGACAAGCAAAGCAATCAAGCAAAGCTACAAGCATAATAATAATAACCGTAATATTATGGTTCCACCCTAGAGAATAGAAAAACTAAGATTACAAGAGAATAATCGAGACATTTATCGATTCTTCATCCTTGAATCCTCAAGCTATATCCTTCTTCATGTAATATCCATCTTCAAGTCCTCAATCCCGTATGAATCGAACACTTCATATTTCCGGTCGTATCCAAATTTAATGTTTCTCAGAATCGTCCCAAAAAATAAAATTAAAACTGCACTGAAAAATTGCACCTTTTCTGGACACCTGGATGCTCTCTGTCGGCAGGCCGATCTAGGTGATCGGTCTGCCGATCATGGTGGTTCGGCCTGCCGAACATGAAGGTTCGGCCTGCCGGCAGAGCACCAAAATTTCTGCCCCACTGTCGGCCTGCCGGACCGTACGTCCGGCCTGCCGATCTGTGACCTTCGGCCTGCCGAACTGTGAGGTCCGGCATGCCGACCGAGCAGAAAACCCTCAATCCAGAAAATACAATTTTAATGCAATTCATCAATTTTATTTTCAACAATTCAAAAACATAAAATTAGAGACACAGGAAATACCTGGAGACGCCATCATCAATCTTTGAGTTCCGACTTCTCGTTCCGTCTTCTCCGAATAATTATTTAATTACAAAATTCTTACAAATTAAAAATTAAATAATAATTCCTAGACAGAGATGATAGTCCGCCATCTAATTACATGAAAAACCTAGATACACATTCTAACCTCTAAGGAACCATAACCGGTATTAATTAATTAATAAATAATTAAACAACAATTTAATCAACCATAATTAATTAATAAATATTCACCACATAATCCATGACAACATATATATTATATAGAAACCTAGAGTGCCATCTCTCTATAAAATTTAATTCAAGCATAGGAGAGATTAAGATCACAAAATTTATGCATATAACATGATCACAAACTTGCAAATTTATGTAAAAACCTCGGCTCTGATACCAATTGTTGGAAACAAAGTGCGCAGCGGAATTTTTTTTAAAATTTTTCATCAAAGTATTTTCCAAAATACAAGTTTGACATGTTATATGTATAAATTAAACAGATCTTACTAACCTTCGTGTGCCGAAGAACCTCTGCGACCTGTGTAGAGAAGTAACGTTCTAGAAGAGCCTCAACCAACTGGTCTTCTTTGCTATTCTCTATCCACAACCGGAGTGAGTGTGGGCTCACACGTACAGCTCTTCCACCGGTGACTCTCCTTCCAACCAACAGAGAGAACCCAAAGCTAGTGTTCGTGATTTGTGAACAAAAGCTCTCAGGGAGTTTTTAGATGCTCACTAGAAGAGTATCACTCTTAATCTCTCAAATTGATCTTAGTAAATCATTAGACTCACTCCCTTTTTATACCTATTGGTCCTTGGGGTCAGTCCATATCAGATTAGGTCTCAAAAATCGAAATAGAATCAAGTTCGGATCAATATCTGATAAGATACGCGTGAAAAACGCGTAATCTTAGCTGTCGCGGTCGGCATGCCGAACTGTGAGATAGGCAGGCCGAACTGGCCAGTTCGGCAGGCCGAACTTTCTGATCGGCAGGCCGAACTGCCGAGAAAAAATCTCCGCGAATCTTTTATTTTCCACCCGAGATTCTAAAGGATAAAGTCTCAGTTTTGATTCAAATAGCCCAATAGAAAAGATATCTGATCAAAACAAACTCTATCAAGATAATCTCTAAGAAAATAAATCAATTCAAATAATTCTACAAGTTTATCTTATTCTAATTGTCCAAAATTAAAACAACCGATAAACAGACAAGAATTATCCGAACGCCATAATTCAACAAGTTCATCTTGAACTAATTTCTTACAAAATTAATTCAACCGATAAACAGACATGAATTATTTGATTCTTATAAATTTTAAACCAATCTGATAAATCCGACATAAGTCACCAATTATTGGAAAAGCACGCCGTGTCGTTACAGGATTTTGTGAGCTAGCAAAGGGGACCAAAATGGACCTATAAAGTTCAAGCTCATGATAATTATGAAACCCAATATCCCAGATATACATTTCACAATTATCAACTCCAACGCTACTCCACTAAAAGCTTGGAGCTGCACTCTCGAACTTTACAGAATTACGAAGCTCATGTAGCTAAGTCTCCATGACATATCATAGTGTATCGCATCCCCATATGATCATCCATAATCGGCTTAAGGACAAGTTCTGTCTTACCTTCCCGATTATTTTTATCTTACGTTCCATTGTCTCACCATTAGAAAACTTACCATCCAAAGATAGTATACCATTCGGTTACACCTATGTATCCAAATGGTTGAGCGCTCCAGTTTTCCAATTACAGGACAACGCATATAAGAGGATATCATTACTCCTAAAGAGGAGCTATGGATTCCATATCTATGAATAACAAGTCTACGCTATCAAGAGTCATGCCTCCAACGTACCGGCATGCATGCCACTATAGAGATGTGGGAGTCACCCATTGGTACATCAAAAGACACAAGTCGAGACAACGGGCCCATTATTCATCTCAGGATTAAGATACAATACAAACGACTGTCTAAAGTGAATCGATTTGCCAAGACAGAATTATTAATCCAAATCAATTCACTTTATGTCCCGATCCAACACATCGTCACCTATGACAACGTGCCAATGTTTCTATTCACGGAGTCCAACTCCGATGGCCAAGACAAACCATCTCCCAAAAGGGATATAGACAACATAACAATCTTTACATGAATAAAGCGCCCAACTTTATTCCCTCGATTGCGGATCATATATTTTAGACCATCACCTTAAGAGTCGTGTCTACCGCATAATCATCCCATCATATGCCCAACTCTTAAGGTTTAGACTGACAGTCTCAGACTACTGTTTGCTTATCATACATTCAACGAATATGAACGTAAAGAGGACAATATTTGGTATATATAAATGAATAAATTCTTTATTGATAAAAATGTCTCCAAAAACGTATTACATTTTTACTCCTTAGAGCATACATGTCTAACAAAGAAACCATTGCTACACATAAAACCGTCAAACTTCTTGTACCATTGCCTGGGAGCTTGTTTGAGGCCATACAAGCTCTTCTGAAGTTTGCACACCAAGTTCTCCTTACCCGGTACTTCAAAACCTTGTGGCTGCTTGATGTAGATCTCCTCTCCCAAATCACCATGGAGAAAAGCTGTCTTAACATCCAACTGTCCCAAGAACAAGTCCTCATTTGCCACTAGTGTAAGTACCATCCTGATCGTGGTCAATTTCACCACTAGAGAAAAAATCTCGTTGAAATTGATGCCCTCTTTCTGCTGAAAGCCTTTTACCACCAGCCTTACCTTATACCATTTGCTGCCATCACTTTCATCTTTTATTTGGTATACTTATTTATTATGCAAGGCCTTTTTGCCCTGTGGTAGCTCTGCTAGTTGCCATGTCTAATTGGACATTAAGGAATCCATCTCATCCCTCATGGCTAACTCCCACTTGACTAAATCTTTAGCCTGCATGGCTTCATCATAACTCTCTGGTTCTCCTTTGTCAGTCAACAAGATGTAATACAGAGAATGAGAGTATCTCAGCGGTCTTATAGTCCTACTAGACCTTTTGACTGGTGTGGTAGGAGTACTCTGGTTTCCTTCTAGAGCAATATTTTCTTGGTCTTCAACTTTTGGATTTTGTACCTCTACTTTAGGAAGATCCTTCAATGGAATCACCTCAGGCTTCTTGTCTTCAGAACCTGAACCCCTAGAGTTAGTGTTGTCTTTATCCTTGTACAAAACACCTTCATTGAAGATCACATCATTGTTCTTGATAATCTTTCTACTTTGGTCATCCTAGAAATGATAACCAAACTCAAGTCCACCATAGCCAACCAGAAAACACTTCTTCGACTTTGCATCAAGTTTACTTCTAGTAGTAGAATCAATGTAAACATAGGAAACACACCCAAATACTTTTAAGTAAGAGAGGTCAACCTTTTTGCTGCTCCAGACTTCTTCTGGTAGCTTAAACTTCAACGGTGTGGATGGACTTCTATTGATCAGATGAGCTGCTGTATTAATTGCCTCGACCTAAAATGACTTGGGCAGCCCCGCATGCAACCTTATGCTTCTAGCATGCTCGTTTAGAATTTCGGTCATCCTCTCAGCTACCCTGTTCTGTTGTGGTTTCCCTGGAATGGTTTTCTTCATCTTTATTCTATTCTCAACATAGTATCGCTTGAAGTCGTCATCTAAGTACTCCCCCCATTGTCAGACTGTAAGCACTTCACCTTCAAATCTATCTCGTTCTCTACCATGGCTTTCTATCTCTTGAAAGCATCAAAGACATTAGATTTGTTTTTTAGAAAGTAAACCTATACCCTCCTGCTTGAGTCATCAATAAATGTCACATAATAATTAATGCCACCAAAGGAAGTCACCATTGCAGGCCTCCACAAATCAGTATGAACTAGCTAGAATTTCCTAGACTTAGGCTCTCTACCTGTTGTTGAGAAGCTAACTCTCTTTTGTTTGCTAAAGATGCAGGCTTCACAGAAACTGTGATCAGCAGTTTTCAATCCTGGCAGTTTTCCTTTACAGTGAAGCACCTTCATTCCCGTCTCACTCATGTGACTGAGCTTGTAATGCCATAGCTCGATATTGACAGCAGAATCAACAACTGCTATGGTATCTCTGCAACTAGAGTTCATGTAGAGCGTTCCAGCCTTACGTCCCCTAGCAACAACCATCACTCCCTTTGTGACTTTCCAACCTCCACAACTGAAGGTTACTTTATGTCCTTCGTCCTCTAGTTGCCCTACCGAAATCAAATTTCGTATTATTTTGGGAACATGTCTCACTTTATGAATCTTCCACACAGACTCATTAGGCATTTTCAAACTGACATCTGCAATGCCAACAATATCTAAAGGTTCACCATCTACAAGGTAAACCTTACCATGATTTTTGGCAACATAATTCTCCAAGATATGACGGTGTGCAATGGTGTGGAATGATGCTCTTAAATTTATCACCCACGAGTCAAAAGAATTATCAACTGACAGATTAAGGCATCCTGTGCCTCTTCTGTGGCGACATTTGCAGCGTCATTATTTTTGTCTTCATTCTTCCTTAGAGCCCTGCAATTCTTTTTCAAGTGGCCGGTTCTCCCACAATTCTAACACTCCATACTCCTACCGTTTCTTGACTTGCTTCTCCCATTCCTCGACTTGCCTCTCCTGCCATTATCCCTGTTGGAATGTCTCTCAAGTTTCCTGCCCCAATTATCAACATTAAGGGCCAAGTTCAACATAGAGGCTTCACCTGAATCCTTCTTGTGAACTTCTTCCTCCAGAATAGAGTTTCTGACATCAACAAACTTCAGTTTTTCATTCCTAATTGAATTGGTAATGGCCACCCTCATGGGTGGTTCCCAACTATTCGGTAACGAGGCCAAGAGGATTAGGGCATTGATCTCATCATCGAATTTAATCTCTACCGAGACCAATTTTTTTAGGACGCTGTTGAAATTGTTTAAATGCTCTACCACCAAGGCACCTTCAGGCATTTTTAAATTAAAGAGCTTCTTCATGAGATGTACCTTGTTATTGGCTGAGGGCTTCTCATACATCTCTGACAGGGCCTTCATCATCCCTATATAGTATTCTCCTTTGCAACGTTGTGGGCCACGTTGTTTGACAAGGTCAAACGAATCACACCTAGCACCTATCTGTCAAGGAGATTCCACTCCTCATCCTTCATGCCTTTGGGCTTATTACCCAAGGACAAGTGCAATTTCCTGCTGTAGAGGTAGTCTTCCACTTGCATCCTCTAATAGGAAAAATCTGAACTATCAAATTTGGTGATACCGGCTACTAAACCTTCTTCTCCCGTCATTGTTCTTAATCCAAACCTTCGTTCTGATACCACTTGTTGGTGAATTAGGTGTCTCCTAATTCCAAGGATCGCAAGAACAAATAATTGCAGAAAAGAAATTGGAGAAAAGAAGAAAAGAGAGACACCAAATTTTTATACAAGTTCGTCCAAATTTAAGACTACGTCTTGTTTCTACCGCTGTAGATTCCACTATGATAAAAGAGATTACAGATTACAAGAGAAATTTATCACATACTCTCAAACACTTGTTTCCCAAATCTCTCTTCTACCTCGAACCCTATGGGAATTTCTTCTCTCAACAATGGAGCTCTCACAAAAAAATGCCTCACACAAAATAATGCCACTCGCTCAAAGTCACACACCCAACCCTAGCCACCTTATGTCTATTTATACTCCAAAGAAGAGAAAAATAGCAACTAATGAGAAAACCCTAATAATTTCCCTTTTTTGGGTGTCAAAACTCGACTTTTACACTAAAAAAATCATAAATCATAGATTTAGACGCCGCAACCCTCATTTTGGGTGTCGCGATGCTAGTTTATCCGCAGCCCTCATTTTGGGAGCCGCGGCGTTGGTTAGAATTTGGACGGGCACCGTGGCCCTCATTTTGGGCACCGTGGTGCCAAGCCACTGCCTCCTTCCTTTTTTTCTTCTCTTCTTTCTCCTTTGCTAGGTTGATTTGGCTCCATTTTGCAACACTAATCATATTATTAATAAAGAAGAAATCAATCTATGCAACGCAATGTTTGCAAAACAGGACTTTATTTGGTAAAGATTAGCTGAGGGGAAAAGAAAGTCATCAATGCAATAAGTTCAATGACAGAACATGTAACAACTAAACTTCTCGTCCTCTTTCTACATTCCATGAGGTACAAACATCAACCCACTAACAGTATAGGATACCACTCTAATTTTTATGTGAAAAAAAAAGAAAAGAAAAAAAAGAAGCTTCAATCTGAAAGGAAAACTATAAATTTGTAATCTAGCAAATTTTTAATAAACTAACATGAATTATTAAATGCAATTAACTCATTAATATGGTATCTTGAATTAATTTAACCAATAAACTAACATGAATTATTAAATCCAATAACTCAAAGTTTAGCTAAACTATTAATTTAACATATGTCACAAATATGTAAGAAAAACTCCACGTATCGTTATAGGATTTATCATGAGCTAAGAAAGGGGACCCGATGGACATATATTGATCAAGCTCCTATAATTATGAAGTACAATATCCCCTATACATATTTGTACAATTATCAACTTTAATACTACTCTACTAAAAGCTTAGAACTACACTCTCTAACTATATAAAATTATGAAGCTTCAATAAGCTAACCATCCATGACATGTCATAATGTGTTATATCTTTATAGGATATTCATAATTGGCTTAAGGATAAATTCCGTTCTATCTTGCTAATTATTTTATCTTACGTTCTATTATCACACTATTAGGATACTTACTATCCATTGATAGTATACCATTCGGTTACACCTATATATCCAAATGGTTGTGCACTTTAGTCTTACAATTATAGGATAACGCATATAAGAGAGTATCATTAATTCTACAAAAGTACTATGAATTCCATATCTATGAATAATAAGTCTATATGAATCACAAGTCATGTCTCTAACGTACCAATATGCGTACCACCATTAAGTCAGGATGTCACCTTTTCATACATCAAAAGACATAAGTCAAGAATACAGACTCGTTAGTTATGTCAAGATTAAGACAACACATATGATTGCTTGGATTTGTACAAACGGAATTATTAAATAAATCAATTTAACTTTTATGTCCCGATCCAATATAGCGTCACCTATGACAATGCACCAATGTTTCTACTTGTGGAGTCCTACTTCGATAACCAAGACAAGCTATCTCCCATTAGGGATGTAGACAACATAACAATCTTAGTATGAATAAAGCGCCCAACTTTATTCCCTCAATTGTGGATCTTATGATTTAGATCATTACCTTTTAAGATTCATGTCTTTCGTATAATTTGTCCATCATATGCATGATTCTTAAAGGTTTAGATCGACAGTCTCATATTTTTGTTTGCTTATCATACATTTAATGGAAAGGAACATAAAGAGGACCACATTTGGTATATAAATAATAAATAAATCCTTTATTGATAAAGTATCTCCAAAAACATATTACAATATTTTGCTTCTTAGGGCACTATGTCTAGCAATCTCTCACTTGCACTGAGTAAATATGACATATCTCGAATCCCAAAGCCTTGACGCTCTTGGCATTGTTGTGAATGAGACCGAGGTTGAGAAGCACAATCCCAAAGCCGCTAAGGACGAACATGAAGCCGAAGGAGAGGCCCTCGATGATGTACTGGCCGTTGACGCAGTTGGGGAGGAAGACGACGAGGCGGATGGAGCTGGTGAGGCAGTCCTGGGTGGAGCTGATGCTGGGAGGCTCAACGATGACATCATAGACGACGCTGAAGACAACCATGAAGTAAGTGAGGAGGAAAAAGGAGAAGACGATCACGGGGGAGGGTAGGGTTAGGGTGGGGAGCTTGACATGGAGGCACGGAGGGTGGAAGAAGCTGTAAGGGAAGACGTGGAGGAGGTGCAAGAGAGGATCCATGGAAGAGGAGGAGGAGTCGGCGGAGGTGATGGAGGCCTCTGGATTTTGGTGTTCGAGTTTCGAAGCCATTGGAGTAAGGTTTGATGATCTTCTATGTCTCGGGGTTTGTAATCCGAGTTAATGGTTCCGGGGGTTTGGCTAGGAAAACTAATTGCAGTACTTGCTCTAGACGAGTTTTGGGTCCTTTTTTCCTTTCCCCGTGTTATGCGTTGTGTTGATAATTTTTTTAAAAAATTTTTGGTAGTTCAAGAGTAAATTGTATGGGCTGTTTAGGTGCTTTGTTTTTCAAAATACTAGTATGTAAAGTTTTATACTATTTGAATTCATACCAATTAGTTCAAATCAGTGCTACAAACACCTTAATAGTTAAATATTATTCTTTTATTAATTAATCAATGATATAATAATATTAATCAATGACATATTGATATTGGCTATGAGTTACTAATTAATGGTTTATTTAGATTACCTTTGTAGTTTATAAATGATTAACCGACATTAATTAGTAATTAAAAGAATTTCACTCAATAAGTGTTTTGATGGCCAATTTTGTACAAAGCCCTTGCAAAGACCCAAGCCCATCATTCTAGTCTTGCAGCGGCAATGGGCTCGCCTTATGGACCCAAGCCACACTTGGGAAATTCACGTTGGTTGTGGTTTGGTAGCCCATGAGTAGTCGAACAGACTCATTTATTTTAGTTTGATTCAATTTTAAATCCCGTTTTGGTGAATTTTAAAATTAATTAAGCTAGAATAAATGGGTGATAGAGAAAAAATAATAATAACCAAAAAATCGTTATTTTTACCTTAGATATAGCCCAAAAAGCCTTTATTTTTGGGCAGTAGAGCAAGCCAATATCTTGCCTACAATTATTGGGCAGTAGACAAGGGAGGACAATATCAGAGAAGGATGACAAAAGCAGTGGAACATTGTTTAAGAAGGTAGTAAGAAAGAGTGGATCATTGTTACACAACGCAGTCATTCAAACGAAATTGTTTAAGATAAAGTGGGAAAACTAACAGCACGTGTAATGCAAGGATTAGCTGGGCACATTGAACCAAATTCTTTATGGTGCTAATCATATTATTAATAAAGAAGAAATCAATGTATGCAATGCAATGTTTGCAAAATAGGACTTTATTTGGTAGAGATTAGCTAAGGGGAAAAGAAAGTCATCAATGCAATAAGTTCAACAACAGAACATGTAACAACTAAACTTCTCGTCCTCTTTCTACATTCCATGAGGTACAAACATCAACCCACTAACAGAGTAGGATACCACTCCAATTTTTACGTGAAGAAAAAAGAAAAGAAAAAAAAGAACCTTCAATCTGAAAGGAAACCCAGAAATTTGTAATCCAGCAAATTTTTAATAAATTAACATGAATTATTAAATCCAATAAACTCATTAATATGGTTTCTTGAATTAATTCAACCGATAAACTAATATGAATTATTAAATCCAATAACTTGAAGTTTAGCTAAACTAATAATTTAACATAAGTCACCAATATGCAGGAAAAACACCACGTATCGTTACATGATTTATCATGAGCTAAGAAAGGGGACCCGATAGACATATATTGCTCAAGCTCCTTTAATTATAAAATATAACATCCCCTATATATATTTTTATAATTATCAACTTTAATGCTACTCCACCAAAAGCTTAGAACTACACTCCCTAACTATATAAAATTACGAAGCTTCAATAAACTAACCATCCATGACATGTCATAATGTGTTACATCCTCATAGGATATTCATAGTTGGCTTAAGGATAAATTCTATTTTATCTTGCTGATTATTCCTATCTTACGTTCTATTATCACACCATTAGGATACTTGCTATCCATAGATAGTATTCCATTTGGTTACACCTATATATCCAAATGGTTGAGCACTTTAGTCTTACAATTATAGGATAATGCATATAAGAGAATATCATTGGCTCTACAAAAGTGCTATAAATTCCATATCTTTCAATAATAAGTCTACGTGAATCAAGAGTCATATCTTCAATGTACCGATATGCATACCATCATTAATCAGGATGTCACCTTTTTGTACATCAAAAAACATAAGTCAAGAATACGGACTCGTTAGTTATGTCAAGGTTAAGACACAACACATATGCTTGTTTAAGAGCATCAATTTGTACAAATGTAATTATTAAATAAATCAATTTAACTTTTATGTCCCGATCCAATATATCGTCACTTATGACAATGCACTAATGTTTCTACTCGTGGAGTCCTATTTCGATAACCAAGACAAGCCATCTCCCGTTAGGGATGTAGACAACATAACAATCTTAGTATGAATAAAATGCCCAACTTTATTCCCTCGATTACGGATCTTATGATTTAGACCATCACCTTTTAAGATTCATGTCTTTCGTATAATCTGTCCATCATATGTATGATTTTTAAAGGTTTTGATAGACAGTCTCAAACTTTTGTTTGCTAATCATACATTCAATAGAAATGAACATAAAGATGACAACATTTTGTATATAAATAATAAATAAACCTTTATTGATAAAATTTCTCTAAAAACATATTACAATATTTTGCTTCTTAGGGCACTATGTCTAGCAATCTCTCACTTGCACTAAGTGAGTAAATATGACATATCTTGAATCCCAAAGCCTTGACGCTCTTAGCACGGTTGGGATCGAGAGCGAGGTCGAGAAGCACGATTCCGAAGCCACCGAGGACGAACATGAAGCCAGAGGAGAGGCCCTCGATGATGTACTGGCTGTTGACGCCACCAGGGAGAAAGACGAGGGGGCGGATGAAGCTGTCACAACCCGTTTTTTTTTTTCCAGGCTGTGAAAGACTTTTATATATATATATATATACTTACGTATAGGTGTAAAACTCAGGAATTTTTTTTTTTAAGGACAAGTCATTCATGTGAAGTTTAGCAACTCATCAGGTATAAACAGATACATATATTTACATAACACACTCTCTTTTCCAATACTATTGCTAAATATCCTCAAGAGAGGTTTTGATATACCTAAATATGTTCAGCTCTTACATAGCACATTCAAAGGAAACAAGTTTAAAATATACAGTAGCAGAAACGTAACTGTGGCGGCATCCATACCCCTTTTTGCTCATTACTCATTACCCTCTGCTAGCTCATCAGTGACTTGGTTCTGACCTTCTAGTAGGAATACCTACAGCGTGAAATACTTAATGAGCTTACGCCCAGTAAGTCCCATATAACCCACATGCTCATTCAATAAAATGCATGAACCATTTATGCTTTCTTATAAACCTTCTTTATCATTTTCATTTCTTATCTTTAACTAGGGCCCAAGTGTTCGTACCATTGTGCACTTAGGTCTACGTAACACCGTGACCATACTATATCCTTGAACTCCTCTTGAATCAGGAGTCGGTACGACACCTTTCTTAATTCTGGTGACATAATTACCAGCCTAATTATTATGGTTAACATACCATGCATGAAGTGACAAATGCATGTTATACACCATACATAAATACTCTTGTACAAAATAGTATACACTGGTACATACTTTTATACTTATAGGTATACGTTAACATACACACCAGTATACCATATAATATACACACAGGTATATGTATATGCACAGGTTTACACCAACATACTTATAGATACTTATATCATAGCATACACATAGGTATACACCTTGTTATACACACAGGTATACATATACACATGTCACACTCTATACCTACGATTCCATACTGTAGGTGGGATGGGTACTTACTTGATTCGAACGTCGGGTAATTCAACCTCGATTTTGCTCCATCCTAAACTTCTAGGATCCTATTGGCCAATTTCAAAGCCATTAGCCAATATTCACTATGTTTCAACACACAATGATCGTTAATTGATGGACTGAGTTGCATAACTATATACAACTCTAGAAACCACTGGTTTTTCTTATTTCTATCTAACTCTACTCTACCGTTTCTAACGAAGGGCAAAAATCTTTCTAATCAATATTTTTTCTCTTTTTGAAACATTTGACACGGTTCGGGTTATATGGGCAAAAAAGATGATTTTGCCCTCCATGAGCTTACTAACCTATCCGAGCTCGATTTTGTTATTTTAACGAAAATAGTCTCGTATAAATTTTAAAATAATACCCTAATGGCTCAGATCTCCTTATTTCATATCTACGCCCCATTTTCGTAAAACTTTACAGTTTAGCCCCTAATTGAAAATTTTTGACAATTTTGGCCCCAGGCCTAAAGTTTATCTCTTTAAACCAAAATTTCCCATTTTTCATAAGAACCATTTTTTCTCAAAGTACCATATCTTAAATCATTTTGAAAAATGACGTTTTTCCATTTTTCCATTTTTTCTTTTTTAAGAAATTCTTGAAAAATTAAAATCTCACAATCGGTTGAGATTTTCGACGAACTGTTTGTGATGTTTAACAGTTTCATCGAGTTCTACAACTTTCATGTTTTAACTTTTCCCAAATTCTCACTCTTTAGGGGTGTTTTGGGTATTTTTCAAATCTGCCGAGGGAAAGCTTTTTCTTTCAATTTAGTCCTTAGGGTATTTTTGTAAAAATCCATTTTAAAACTACCTTCCAGCCACTGCATAGACAGATTCACCCCTTGTCCAAACCTTTTCCATACCAAAACACCATTTTTGCAAAACTTTTTTTTTAAAATTACGAAAACACATATTTTGCATAACTATCGTTTTGCATCAACAACCCATAATTTTGACTATACCATCATACTATAATTCACATACTCATGGAATATAATCAAACCTTTGCCTAAAAACATCACATGCTTTAGAAATAATAAAGATCAAAACAAAAATTGCATAAATTCAAGTTTAAGGGTTTAAAACTTACCCAAATAGGAATTTTGTGCTTCAAGCCTTCCAAAGACTCCCTTGAAGCTCTTTCCTAAGCATTATTCATGCAAAAATCACCTTGAATCAAATCCCTCCTTAACCCATGCAAACCCTAAGAAAACTTGAAAAAAGTTTAGGTTTTACCTTAGATTTGAACAAATCCTTTGACCTATACTTCTTGAATTAGGTTGGGGTCAATTTTTGCAAGGGTTTTGAGGTTGGGAAATATTTTTTTTTTGAAGGCTCTCCAATGGCTGCTGAATGTTGAGGGAAGGAAATAAGAGTAAGTTTGGCTTGTTTCAAAATTAATACAAGCTTATCACAACTATGGTGACTCATCAATAATTAATGGGCTTGCTAGATGGAAAATTGTGATTGGGCCACTTTTTGTGATGTGGTCGCCCAATAGGATTTTGTTGGGTGTCCACTTAGTGGCCCAAAAAATTTTACACCGTATAATTTTTCACCACTCAGTATTTTTTCTAAACTGCAGTGGTCAAATTAGTGCAAACTCGTAACCTTAGACTATGTAAACTATTTTACTGGCCTTTAGTCTACTTTTGAAGACCAAACGTAACATTTTTCATATCTGCGTTTTCATTTAGCAGTATACTTTTACTGCGTCGGCCTCCTTTTTACACTAAGTTGGGTTTCAGTGGACTCTATGTCTTACTCGTATTCTAAGTACTCATTCGTTTGTATCACAATTTTGCAATTAATTGTGATACAAAATTCATTTTATGGATATTATTTATAAATTTTTGAGTAATTAAACTCATAAAATCTGTATTAAAAATATCCAACATGGCATCACATTCATAGTGTAATATTCAATTAATACTGCTTATTTACATATTATCATAATTTTACAAAAGTTACAATTTTAAGAATAAATTCATTAATTAAACCTAATTAAATATTAGGTTTTATTAATGATTTTTTTTTTCTAGTCATTACAGAAGCGGTGAGGCAGTCCTGGGTGGAGTCGACGCCGGGAGGCTTGACGATGACGTCATAGACGATGCCAGAGACGACCATGAAGTAGGTGAGGAGGATAAGGGAGAAGACGGTCATGGGGGAGGGTAGGGTTAGGGTAGGGAGCTTGAGATAGAGGCGCGGAGGGCGGAGGAAGCTATAAGGGACGACACAGAGGAGGTGCAAGGGAGGATCAATGGAAGAAGAGGAGGAGTCGGCAAAGGCGACGGAGGCCGCTGGATTTTGGGGTTCGGGTTTTGGAGCCATTGGAGTAACGTCTGATGATCTTCTGTGTCTTGGGGTTTGTAATCCAAGTGAATGGATCCGGGGGTTCGACTGGGAGAACTAATTGTAGTACTAGCTCTATATGAGTTTTGGGTCCTTTTTTTCTTTCCCCATGTTATGCATTGTGTTGATACTTTTTTTTTTTGGTAGTTCAAGAGTAAATTGTATGGGGTGTGTAGGAGCTTTGTTTTTTAAAATACTAGTATGTAAAGTTTTATACTATTTGAATTCATACCAATTAGTTCAAATCAGTGCTACAAACACCTTAATAGTTAAATATTGTTCTTTTATTAATTAATCAATGATATACTAATTATAATCAATGACATATTGATATTGGCTATGAGTTACTAATTAATGGTTTATTCAGATTACCTTAGAAGTTTATAAATGATTAACAAACATTAATTAGTCATTAAAGAATTTCACTCAATAAGTTTTTTGACGGCCAATTTTGTACAAGGCCCATGCAAAGACCCAAGCCCATCATTCTAGTCTTGCAGCGACGACGGGCTCGCCTTATGGACCCAAGCCACGCTTGGGAAATTTACGTTGGTCGTGGTTTGGTAGCCCATAAGTAGTCGAATAGGCTTATTTATTCTAGTTTGATTCAATTTTAGATCCCATTTAGGTGGATTTTAAAATTAATTATGTTAGAATAAATAGGTAATGGAGAAAAATAATAATAACAAAAAAATTGTTATTTTTGGCTTTGATAAAGCCTAAAATGTCTTTATTTTGACTTAGAATAGCCAAAAAAATCAAAATCCAAACCTAAAAATCCTCTTAGTAGTGAAAAATGTCGCGAAAACCTAGCCACGGAGCACCAGACATACCTCTAGAGTGCCTAGTGCACACCTTCCAGAGCATGCCTTTTAAAGAACCCTATTCACGTTTATACAATCATTGTTCCAAGTTGCAAACCTGCTCTGGAGGTGCCATGTGTAAGCCTCCATGAGTGCTTCTTTGCGTGCATTTTTCAAGATGCTTTGATCACATGTCAGGTGTTTCAAACTTAGCGAAAATGGCGAAACATCATTGTGTCGGAGGAGTGATTAATGTGTATTTTACTCATAAATCAAGTACTTCGAGAGCTTAAATGTTTGTTATTTTGATGTTTTTAGTGTTAATTTGTAGGAAAACAAGAATTGAGACTACAGGATTTTTGGGCATAAAAAATGAAACATAAGAGGCATCAGCCATGCCGTATGCCAACACAACACTAGGCACGTGGTCGCGTGCGTCAGGAGGCCTAGTTAAGAGCCTCGCCCTGCCACACTGGCCAAGGGCATGCTATGCAGTCCCCTGACCCTAGGGGCCTATGCTGACACGTAGACCTAGAGTGCCCCCTGCTCATGAAGCACCTGTGCGGCTACATGCCCAAGCATGTTGAAGGGCTCTTTTAGGACTAATCATGCCCCTTTCTTTGATCGGACATCAGAGAATTGTTGCTGAATGATGCCCTTGTAACGCGCCTTATAGACGTCATAATAATCGTTATTTTTACCTTTAAAATCATTATTTAAAGATAAATAATTCAAATAAAACACTTACACTTAAGCAAATATCTTAGAAAAAACATGCATATTTTTTCAATTGAAAACGTATTTAGCAAATTTACTTTTCTTTTCTCAATTAGTCCGACGAAAGACTTTAATATTCGGCTAACTGATATCTTGCAGAATGGTAGGCTTACAAATACAAACATTTATTAAATTATAGGCACACATAAACTTCAAATAATGTTTAAAACTCTCGAGAAAAATACTTAAATGTCCAAATAGTTTAATCACATAAAAAAAAAAAACATGGCACAGTGCTTAAGAAACCATATTATGAAAACATCAATGAGTTTCAAAACATTCAAAGGTCTATAGGAAAATAAACCAAGTTCTCAAATCAACATTATGCAGAAAACAACATCAATAATAAAATTATTGTTCGAGTAATTAATTCTTTTCGTGATGTGATTTCGTTTCCAATCCAATTCTCCTGGCACACACGCCTGTCCCTATCATCCATCCCATTTGATATACCTTATACCTTTGTCTATAACATGATATAAAACTAAGTAAGTACACATTCCTATCTCATAGCATAAAACACTTCATAAAAATCATTACATAACATCGTAATCATAATTATAGCAGTGTACAAGGCATATGTTTATATAGAACATATCCTTTCATTTAATCTTTCATATTAAAACATTATTCATTTATCTTTAGGGGCCCAAGTGTTGTACCACTAACATCGTAGGTGTGCCGTCATGAGAGGAATAAGGTAGCTAGTCTTAAATCAAACATGACAAGTCCAAACTTATGAGGCATCATAAACATAAACATAGGGTGTGTAACGCTATATTAAGTGATATATATATATTTATATATATATATAAGCTTTCTTTAAAACGTATCATAAATCTTAAAAACATAAACATAAAATATTCTTAGGAAAATTCATTGTGAAAGGTCCTTAAATAAGAACATAAAATCACAAACCTTTACTTATAAAACATTGCTTAACATTTTCATAAACTTTATTATGTCATAGGTGAGAATGTACTTACTTAACTTGCTTGCTTACAAACCTTAAATTGGATGACGTAGCTACGGTTCTTGGCGTGCTTACTTTTTTAAGTATTTATGTCAATCATTTATATAATACATAAAATTAATATTCATGTTCATGATATCATTTAATACCATATTACTTCATCATATATCATTCTTAATGAAACAAAGTATTTTTGAGTCACAAACATGCACTTAGACTCAAGAAACACAAAGACAGAAAACTTCACCTATAATAACTTAGAGAATTTAATCTCAACTTATAAGCATGAATAAAATATAGAACTTCTTTTATAACATAGCTAACATATAAAAACATGACTCAAGTTTTCTTCTCTTGAAAATATTAATCCAAAATATCTTTTTCAAATTTTCAAAACATTCAACTAAATCTGTCAATCACAAAAACTAACTAACCTTCAAGGATTTATCACCATATATCTTTCAATTCACATTCAAATAGAGCATGAAAATTTGCAAGAATAAAATTAACATGTAAATATAATTCTCAAATTTTTCTTTAGCCATAAAATTTTTATTTGCTAATTTAAATAAATCACATAATTAATACTACAAAATTTGCCAACAAAACTTAGATAGTGAGCAATCCTGATTAAAAATTATAGACTAAAGCATTTATCTCATAAAATAATCAGTAAACATTACTACACATAAAATCATAAGATATCCAAAATCCATCTTCAAATAAATTCAAAATAATTCAAAACATACATTTGAATTTAGAGTTAGTATTAAAATCAAACATGCTAAACAATGAACACTCTTCATTTAAACATTTTTATAAAATAAAATGTACATGATATGCTTCTGAGATTTTTATGTGATATGCTTAAATATAAATAAACACTAGAAAAATAAGAAATCATGAAAAATACATTTAAAAGTATGATTTATTATCTTACAAATTGTTAGACATAGTACTTTAGGAGTAAAGTGTTGTAATATGTTTTTGGAGACATTTTATCAATAAAAAGTTAATTTATTATTCATATACCAAATGTTGTCTTCTTTATGTTTATTTATATTGAATATATGATAAGTAAGCAAAAGTTTGAGACTATCAGTCTAAACCTTTAAGAATCGTGCATATGATGGACAGATCATGCATAAGGCATGAATCTTATAGGTGATTGTCTAAATGATAAGATCCATAATTGAGGAAATAAAGTTGGTCGCTTTATTCATGCTAAGATTGTTATGTTGTCTACATCTATAATGGGAGATAGGTTGTCTTAATCATCATAATAAGACTCCACGAGTAGAAACATTGTTGCATTATCATAGGTGATAATGTATTGGATCGAGACAAAAAGTTGAATTAATTTGGTTAATAATTCCATTTGTTTAAATCAATTCATTTTAGATAATCATATGTGTTGTGACTTAATCCTGAAATGATTAGTGGGTCCGAATTCTTGACTTATGTCTTTTGATATACCAAAGGATGGCATCCTGATTTAATGATGGTACGCATACTGGTACGTTAGAGATATGACTTTTGATTCACGGAGACTCGTTATTCATATATATGGAATCTATAGTTCTTTTGTAGAGTTGATGATATTCTCTTTTATGTATTATCATGTAATTGGAAACTGGAGCACTCAACCATTTGGATACATAGGTGTAACCGAATGATATACTATCTATGAATAGTAAGTATTCAAATGGTGTGATAATAGAATGTAAGATAACAATAATCAGGAAGGTAAAACAGAATTTGTCCTTAAGCCGATTATGGATATCCAATGGCAATATGATACATTATAATATATCATAGATGTAATGACCGAAAAAAAATCCAAAAAATTAATAAGTATGATTAATTAAGGATTGTCCATAATTACTCAGCTAAGTACTTGAGAGAATACAAGTTGAGCATTTATTAGCACGCAAATTTGAAGGTTTTACTAGCCATAAGACCTTAGAAATAAATAATGTTGTGAATGCACAAATTTATGTGCTTTATTTATGAAACATGTAACAAGGTAACATTATGATAGTACATTAAAATAATTGAAAATAATTATTTAATGTGCTAAATTAAAAGTTTATGATTTATTGATTTCATGTACGAGCCAAAGAAGTGATTGTTATAAGAATCTCAATTAGAATGTTTAAATTGGGATTACTTGACAAAAAGTGGAATTTCCAACTTACTATGATGATGTGAAAAATTCCTATATGATGTCAGTTCAGTAAAAGAAACCCAGATCAAAAGTGATCATGAGCTTCATACCATAAATTGAAAATGGTGAGCACCAAGTTCAAGTATGCAAGATTTATGACATGTTTTACTAAGATTAATCTCAAAATTTATAGAGATCATAAAGTAATATAAGAATTTTAAGAAAATTATAAAGATCATTTGAAGTTCAAGAATTTCAATATTTTGAATGTGTATGGTTAATTATTATACACATTAATAATTACGTAAAGTTTATTATTATTATTGTAAAGACAATAATAATAATAACAATTGTCATAGTAATAGTAAAGAAGAAAAACGGCGTTGATGGGGTCCACAAATGTTAATCTATTGCTAAGTTGTGGAACCATAAACAGCTCTTTACGAGAAATAGTTCAAGTTATATCCGTAAAGCACGAAATTATGCTACATTGGGAATTTTAAATTAAATTGACTTTTAGATAGTCAATTTAATTTACAAAACTTTTACAAAATTACAACTATTATTTTCATAATGAAATTTGAAGTTTAAAATATGAAAATTTCTAATGAGAAGTTTATGTTATAAATTTTAAAGTTTTAAAAGTAAAAGAATAAATAATAATAATAATAATAATAAAATAATTATATTGAGCAAAGTTTTAAATACATAATATTCTTCTTGGAATTCATATACATGTATATATACATATATGTGTGTATACAGTTACAAAAATAGTTAATCATTTGTTTTGAAGACAAATGTTTCAAAGTTTACGATTTCAAAATTAAATCACAAAATCCATACAGTATGGATAACTTTTATGAAAATGATTTTTATGACAGTATGAAGATGTTTATACGGCAGTGATACAACAAGAAAATTAAAATTTATGTAATATTTTAAAGAATAAGAATATTACAATTTTAAAAAGTACAGTTATGTCTATAAAAATTTCAAGTTTACGGATCAAATTTGATCTACTCGACACAATACAATTTAGACTGTGTAGATTCAAAGTTGCCTATAAATATGTGGACAAAAAAAGAAAAAAAAAAGGGCCAATCAGATCAGCTCTCACGCACACACTCTCTCTCTACTTTCTCTCTCTCTCTCCTCAAACTCAGTCCAAGAATCCGGCCTCCATTTTCGACACCTCCTACACCATTGGAAAGATCTCGAGAAGCTGAGTCTGACAGTGTGCCGTGACACCCACAACTCCACCGGAGGCGACCACACGCGCCAGTTGAAGCCGTTGAAACACGTCATCTTTTCGACGTGATTTCTCCTCCGTCCGACCTCCGATTGACACGATCTTGGTGTCAACAGACTCAGATTGAAGAGACGAAGAGCATGGCACTGATTTTACAGCATGATTTCTGCCAAAAAAGCTTCGCCGGAGCTGCCTGTCTCCGCCACCGTGCCACCACTCGGAGCCACCGTTGGCGGTGGCGTTGAGGTGCACCACCGCTGCCATTTCGTTCAGAGAGCAACGGGGAGTAAAACCCCTCGCTTAATTTCGTGACCCAGCCGCTGTTCATCGGAGTTCCACCTCGGCCGTCGTCAAGCCACCGTGAAGAGTTCAAACTTGCTCATTCCGCCGTCGTGGAGCCAAATTAATGGTCCTAAAATCTTCAGGAAGGTACGGGGAACGTTTTGCCCATTTCAATTTTGAGGAATGAGCCTCGGAGGACGGAGAACGGCATCTCCGTCGTGCACCACCGAGGGGCTAAGTGGAGCCGTCGATCTAGGCGGCGGTGATGCACACCACCGGTGTCAAAAGACTCAGACAGCCACGAAGAAGGAAATGCCCAAGCCAATTTGGGCCCAACATTGGCGGAGATCCATCGCCCGAGCCACCGGTTTTGGCCGAGGATCCCCTCTTCGATTTGTGCTGATGGAGGCAAAATTGAATGAAATTGACGTCACCATTGAACTCAAAAGGGTGGACTTAGGAGGGGTAGGCTCAAGCCCAGCCACCAACGGAGCCCAACGGTGGTGGTCAACGCCGGTCAACGTCAAATTGAGATTTTGTGATCCGGACCTCCGATCGATGATCCGAGACCGCCTCCTGACTCATTTTGATGCTCTGAAAGCGATGGTGACCTCCGTTCGAGCTAATTGCACTCCGGTGAAAATCATTCGGTACTAATTGCACGTAAATCGAGGTGACTTAGACTGTAGTATCGGAGTCCAAAATGATGTTTTCAACAATAATAAATCTCCATGGATCATTCCTAGCCATCCATAGTGGTCCGAGGAGCACTGTTGAGGATGCAGCGTAGACTGTGGATGCAGCGAGATACAACTGGACCCGCACAGCTTGGAGTCCAGGTAAGTAGGAATCTCGCCTCCAGTATGAATAGTTTTAAAAATAGATTAATTTTAAATTTTTTCATAAAATTTATGAAAATGCATGATCAGTGATTTATTACACTGTTATAAGTTATGATGTGATATGCTATGTTATGAAATGATGTGACATGCTATGATGATGATGATGATATGATTAATGTGTGATGTATGCAATATATAAATTATATTGTTTAATCACCTTCAAGTGATGTATGATAATGATTTACGATTCATCTATGATTATGAGTTACGATTCATGAATTACGAAATTGTGATGTCATATAGTGATAAGTCATACTGCATACACACAATATGACAAGTGTAACTTATGAGACAAGTTAAGGGTGTCGTACCAACCTCCCGACCCACGGGGAGGCTCCATGTTAAAGAAATGAATGATCTTGGTGTCGTTGGGACCTCGCGAACCCTAACTTCCCAAGACTCGCGCGCAACCGGTACGATCACTTGGGCCCAAAGTAAGAAGATAAGGTACAGCTTAAATAATTAAGCATAAATCAAGTTGATAAGTAAGCATAAAATGCTCATGCATATTTTTATTAAAACGATTTTTAATTATGTTTTGCGAGGTTAATTTCCTACTTGCTGAGCGAAAGCTCATTTAAGTATGTTCATGCTGTAGGTAAGAAAAACCTGTCAGCGACACTTGATGGGCAGTGGTGAGCGACGGACGAATGGTGAAGATGGGAATGGATACTGCTCACGCAATGTAATATTTTCGCATTAGTATTTATGAATTTATGCATGTTTTATTTTACAAAATTTCGTATGTTTATACCTTACGAAAATTATATGCATATGAATAAGTAAATAATTTACGTAATTATGTTTTAAAAACCGAGCTTGTGATTACGCAACCTTGGGCCAGAAGATTTCAAAGTTTAAAGATGTTGCAATAAACGATACAACAAATGCACGAAATTTATAGGAAAGAAAATTATAGGTTTATCTGGAATTATAAAGGATTATTGGAGTTTTACATTAAGTTAAGAAATAAATTTTATGAATATGTTTCTATGAAATTATTATTAAAGTTTTAAAGAAAAGCTTTAAGAAATTAGTATCTTAAACTTAAAGGTTCAGTTATAAGAAATCATGTTTTGTTTAGTTTAAGAAGATCTAACTTTAAGAAAATAATATGATATTTCTATGATGTTAAAATTATAAGCAACAATATATAATAATTGCTAAGAAAGTTTTAGAGAGCATTTAAATGAGATTTTATTTTAATATTTAATTTAAAATTGTCTTGAGAAATGTCTTTAAAGTAATACTTGCTAAATAATTACTCTTATGTTTTAAAAGGAAAAGTTCAAGAAAAGTACTATGGTTATGTTTTAAGAAATTAGTGTTATGAATTATGTAAAGGATTATGCTTTTAGAAATTATAACTATGTTAAGACGTAATGCTTATTATTACGTTATTATCACGTTTCAGAATTTTATGTATTACGTTAAGTTTACGCAATGTAGTTTGAGAAATGATTATTACGTCTTTTAAGATTATATGTTTAAGAATTCTTTATTTATAAGAATTCGTTTGTTAGTAAGATTTGAAAAATAGTTATTACTTCCTCTAAGGTTTCATGTCAAGGATTCCACAGTAAGAATACATTTAAAAAAAAATTTATCACGAATTTCTCTACCTTATGTGTAAGTAAGTTTAAGTTTATGATGATGTTTAAGTTAAGTGACGGCCACGTAAGGGCGGGTCGTTACAATAGATGGTTAGCTTGTTGGAGTTTTGAAATTTTATGTAGTTTGAGAGTACAGCTCTAAGCTTTTAGTGGAGTAGTGTTAGAGTTGATAATTGTAAAATATGTATCTGAGATATGTTATTTTATAATTATAGAAAGTTGAACTATATATATGTATTGGGTCCCCTTTGCTAGCTCATAATAAATCCTGTAATGGTCCAGCATGTTTTTCCTACATATTGGTGAGAAGTCTTAAGTTTTTTAGAGTTATTATCATTAACCTCATGTTAAGTAATATGTCCATATTAGGTTTGATAAAATAGAGATTATTTTTCATCCATCTATCACAAATAAAAGATTTGTTTTGACAAATCACTACTTTATTATTAAAAGATATTGAATAAGAGTATTTAAATAAACAAGCTATAGATATAAAATTTCTTTTAAGTCTACGAACAGAAAAATAATCTTTTAAATCTAAAATCCTATAATTATCAAAATAAAGATGGACGCCTGTCATTACTTCAGCTAACATCAAGGATCCATCGCCCATCGGTAATGTGAAGTCCTCATGTAGTAGACTTCTTGTTTCCTTGAACCCCTATAGAGAAACACAAACATGAAAAGTTGCTCCAAAATCAATGACCTAAGGGTCACTTGATTCCTTAACTAAACAAGTTTCAATTACTAGAAGTTCACAATTACCTCCTCGAGAAAGGAAGTCCTTACAATTCTTCTTGATGTACCCAACTTTCCCATAGAAAAAGCACTTTAGCTTTTTTTAGTTCTTCTTTTTCTTCTTCTTATTCTTGCCATTCGCTGGAATAGAGGATTTCCCATTCTTAGCCCTCTACTTCTTTCCATTCCTTGAGTTAGGATTGGAACTAGATATGACCGCCAAGTTAGCCTCACCACTAGTAGGAGTTTCCCTGATCAGATTTTCAAACTCCTATAACTACTTCATTAACTCAGTCAAGCTGACATCCTATCTATTGCTTAAATTATATGAAGCTCTAAATAACATGAACTCCTAAGATGGAGTCTAAAAAACTATAGTCATCTGTAACTCAGCATAAATATCTGCTCCATGGGTTTGAGCCTTAGCAAGGTAACATATGACTAACATCATATGCTCCTTCATAGGAGTCCTCGATCTTTGTTTGTAGTTTAAGAGTTTTCGAAGAGCCCCTTGCAACTTTGTCAAGGCTTGGCCTCCAAACATGTCATCAAGATTATCAAAGATCTGCTTTGTAGTCTCATAATCTTCATGTTGAGCCTACAATACATTATTATGCTAGCCATAATATAACAACAGGCCTAATTATTAGCATCTTTCAAGCGATCATATGTTTGGATTTGCTCGTTAGTGGAATCCTCGATAGGTTCAGGAAGACATGGTGTTGCCAGCACAAATTTCAATTTCTTAAAGGAAATAACGATATTCGGGTTACTTTTCCAATCATTGTAATTCCTGCTAGTTAATATGTTTTTATCGAGTATCGATAATAAAGCGTTTTTAGACATTTTAATCTACAATAAAGATTCATATACCAAATATAAGCAAAACATTCCACAATGGTTTAGGAAGATAACACAAACAAGTAAACATATAATTGTATTTATGCGTCAAAACCTCGAAAAAATTATAACCTTACAACGATGATTCCTAACTCATAATTCAACAAGCTGCCTAGGGGAAACTTGCTAAATTCAATTAGGAACACAGATCCCCTCTGATTAATATATGCCATCCAAGACTTGTCTGATCTAACATATATTAATAATCATTTTCTTTGGCAATTAATTTCATTAACAGAGTTCCTAGGGGAGGTTAATAATAAAATAAATCTTGAGTATATAACCATCATTTCAACTATGTTATCTATGATTTAGAATCGTCACCTAGGGTTGTACAATGATAAATCATGCTAAAATAACTATCCCATTGGAGATCTAACCTGATACATGATGAAATCCCTCCTTAGGAGTCGGAACCATCATGTGCTACCTATGAACCAATGATGGAGGCTGTGGGTTCTCTCTTCAAAAACCTTCTCCCACTCAATATTTTAAAAGTCAAGGTTTTATGTTAACACACATGAACAATTTTTAATGACTGGCATTCCTTATTCTATATGGCATGTTATCAATATACATGACAAATCAAATCATAATGTAGACAAGGAAAACAACATGCAAAGTCACAAGCAAAATAATAAATAAATAGCCGTAATATCGTGGTTCCATCCTAGAGTAAATAAAATAAAGATTATGAAAGATCAATCGAAACATATTATCGATTCTTCATCTTGTATCTTCATGTTGTATGCTTCTTCAATTGGCATCCATCTTTAATTTTCAATTCTCCATAGATCAAAATTTTTATTTTTCTAGTCATCATAAAATTTTATGTTTCTTAGAATTGTCTAAAAAAAAATAAAAAACTACACCAAAAAATGCACCTTTTCAAAAAAGTTTCACCCTGCTACTGGCCTGCCGAACTGGAATTATTATTCATAGATATAAAATCTATAGTTCTTTTTGCAGAGTTAATGATATTCTCTTATATGTGTTATCCTATAATTGAAAGACTAGAGTGGTTAATTATTTAGATACCTAGGTGTAAACGAATGGTATATTATCTATAAATAACAAGTATTCCAATAATGTGATAATGGAACATAAGATAAAAATAATTGGAAAGGTAAAACGGAATTTATCCTTAAGCCAAATATTAATATCCTATGGGGATGTGACACATTATGATATGTCATGGACAGTTAGCTTGTTAGAGCTTTATAATTTTATATAGTTTGAGAGTATAGCTTTAACTTTTAATGGAGTAGCGTTAGAGTTAACAATTATAAAATATGTATCTGGGATATATTATTTTATAATTATAGGAGCTTGAACTATATATGTCTATCGGGTCCCCTTTGCTAGCTCATAATAAATCCTGTAATGATACAGTGTGTTCTTCCTACATGTTGGTGACTTATATTAAATTATTAGATTGACTAAAATTTGATAATACTAGATTTAATAGTTCATATTAGTTTATCGGTTGAATTAATTTTGTGAATTAACTCAAGATAAACATGTTGAATTATTTGGTTAATATTTTATTTTTTATGGGATTATCTGTATATGACTGTTTTAATCAGATAACTTTTTTATTAGGTTATTTGAATTAAAACTGAGGCTTTATCTAATATTCCCAGGTGAAAATAAGATATTCTAAGGATTCTAGATTATCGCATGGTCGGCAAGTTGGTGGAAAACTTCAGCTTGCCGATGGCGTAAGTTTGGTAGGTCAATCTCCCAAATCGGCATGCCAAACATAAGATAATTAGTATACTATTTTTGATGCTTTTTTCATCAAAAGTTGAACTATATTCAAATTTTGAGGCCTAATCTAATAAACTTTAACCTCAAATTCGATCACTATAAATAGGGGATGAGTTTTCTTAGTTATTCTAATCATGTAAGAAGCATAGAGTGAGTACTCTAGTAAGAGAAACTCTAAAATTCCCTGAGAGCTATTGTTCAACATCAAGAATCTTAACTCTAGGTTTTCTCAAGTGGTTGGAAGGAGAGTAACCAGAGAAAAAGTTGTACGACTTGTGGCCACCTGTACTTCGATCGTGGATAAAGAATAGCAAAGAAGACCAGTTGGTTAAGGTTCTTATGGAATGTTCTTCTCTTTACGGAGTGCTGCTACTTTCAGTATATAGAAGAGGTTAGTAAGATTTGTACTTAATTTATATCTTTACTATGTCAAACTTGTATTTTGAAAAATATTCTGATTGAAAATTTTTTTCAAATTCCACTGTATACTATTTTCTAATACAAATTATATACAACATATCAAATAAACATTCATAACTATTGAGTACTTGGTGATTAACAAATTTTATCTTGAAATAAAATATAGATATGAAGATAAAAAGTTTCTAACACTTGGTTAGCACGTCAACAATGACTCATATTTTACAAAATCAAAACATGTCGTCTATAAAATAGATTTTATAAAACACACATACAAATCTACCAGTAAATAAAAATTTAAGAGCAGTGTTCGATTAAAAGATCATAATATTTAAAATATGTTGAACAAAAATTTATAAAACATTAATGTCATTCTAACATATATATACATATCATATCCAAAAATTATAGCAAAATAAAACCATTTGAATTCAAAACATTATCGAGAATTTACCGAACAAGTAAACCCTATAACTCTCATAACCAATAACAAAAATTATGTTAAATTTGTACCAAACTCATGCAACCCTAACATTAAATATAACATGAACATCATAAAATTAAACATTCATAAAAATTAAAATTGTCACGTTCATGCCATATCACAAAAATTCAACAACTGAAACCAAAACTACATATTCTAATTTAAGAACATACCCCAAATTTTAAACCCTAATCAGACCAAACACACATAACTATAAATATATCTATTAATGAAACCAAAACATCATACACATAAATAAATTTATACCTTGTGTTCTTGACTTCTTTGAGAGAGAAAATTTTGAAGAAAATGAAATTCCAAACTAATGGCGCATGAGGTTTTCGGGAAAAAAAGAGCATCAAAGCATAGAGGAATAGGAGAAAAGATTGAGGCAAGAAAAAGAGATAGGAATAATGTGTGCATAAAACTACATATTTATAGGCATATGTAACCCTAGTCCTAGGTTAACTGGGTTTACTTTTTTTCTTAGGCAACTTTGTTGCCTTTTTTTTTTCTTTACATGGCAACAATTCATTTGCCTTGATTTCCTTTACACGTAAATTTTGTAATTACTAATATAATATAATTTATAAATACATAATTATTATGCAGGACAATCATATATGTCCACAAAATCCAAAAAATAATAATTGATGCATTATTATCATGACAATATGATGCTATAAAAATAAGAAAATATGCAATAAAATTCATGTCATTGTCAAGAATATAACTCTAAGGCACATAACTCTAGAGCATTATAAAAATTATAAATTTAGAGCAAATTGAAACTTAAAAAAACAATAAATACTTTATACTTATCATCATTTTTTGACATAAACATCCCAAGTACATTGGTCCCTCATAGCCGTCACTTGTGACATTATTAAACAAAATGTTAATTTACTTAACATAAATAATAATAGTACGTAAAATATCACGTTCTAACTTTAAATTAACATAAGTGTTCGTAGAAGAAAATGATAGGCGTTACAGCCCTAACCCTTTTAAACCCCAAAAACATAAGAAGAAAGGGAAGGAAAAAGGCCTCCATTTTTCTTAGAGGAGACATAATTTCCAAAGGAGATTTATAGCGGATTTGAAGGAGAAAGATAGGGAAAAGAAAAGAAAAAAAAATTTCTTTTCTTTTTAGTTTAGGATTTTATTTCTACTTTTGGATTTAGGTTGATTTTCAACAAATCATCATGGAAGAAGCATTTGGAGAACAAAAAGGATGAGAGGAGAAGAAGATGAAGAGCTTGGAAACCGTGACAACTCCAAATTGGGTTTTTTCATTCTTATTCTCTTTTGCTTGTTTTTGAGATTTGTAAATGTTGAACCATTGATGTTAATTTGTTTAATTTTAGTTATGAAGTAGTTTTTCTAAAGCCTTGATTTTGCCTATTTATGAAGTGTTAAGTTATTTTAAGTATTTGTTCATGGTTCATTGGTGTTGTCCCATTCTTAATGCTTCTATTTTATTTGACCAATGAAATATATGATTTTAGTATATAGGGTTGATGCTTGAGAGAGAGAAACTCCATGTACGGATTATAGAAAATGCAAACAAGGTGACTATAAGATTAGAAGATTTATAGTTTTTTTGTGGTCATTAAAAGAACTAGAGATTAATAAATGTTTAACTATTTGGTTTAGATAAGGATAATGGAATCAAGTTTTTGAGCATAATATCCAAGTTGACGCTTAGGAGAGATAATTGGATTAATTAAGGGTTCTTGACTAATGAATTGTGAGATTCTCTTGATAATAAAATTAACACGAATTAATTATGGTGAAATTTATGCTCTAGTATTTTTAATTAATTGTTTTTGTTACTTTATTTTAATTGCTTAGTTATTTTATTATTTTATTTCATTCTTTCTTTATTTGGTCATCTAAATAATCTTAGAGCCAATCAATTTCAGTAATTATTGCAAATTAGACACAATCTTTGTGGGAACATATACGTACACTTGGTACACTTTATAACTTGCGACCGTGTATGCTTGGACGTCACAGTCTTACGAGGAGGTATCACACATGTTAGGTCTTTAGAAATAGAGAGTTAAATTTAGTCAAATTCCACTAGGAGCTTTAGGGTTAGAGATAGGCCTAATAATCAACTTGAAATTTGAAATTTGCCTTAATTACATGCCATTTATTGCCAACCCAAAATTCAAGCTTTGAAAGTCCATGATGTGATTTGCTTCAAGGGGAATGGGGTGCTACATATGCCCTAAAAGCACATAGGCACCACTTTTGGAGCAAATCTCCAGACTTCACCTATATCTCCTATAAACAACCCTCATCTTCACTATCCAAAGGACAAATTGAGAGAGGCTTTTACTCATCTATTTTACCTCGTTTTTGCTCCTAAAAAGCATTAAAGGTCTTCTTCCTCTTCCAAGTTTGTGTTCTTCAAATTTGAAAATTTTTAGAGAAATTCTTCGTCTCCACTCTTAGAGATTAGGTCTATCCTCTAAGAGCCCTTCAGCCTTTCTGAGTTGCAAGAGTGTTCCCAAAATACTTAGGAACTTTAGCAATTTAGCAAGGCCCCTCACAACCCTTAGAAACCTCCAAATCTTAAGTTTAATATTTTGGCAATCTAAACTCAACATTAGAGAAAACCTACATTCACCTCAAAAGCACACCTACAAAAAACCAGAGGACTCTAGAACTTCACTCACTTAGTCTCCCCTTCTCTGTTTTATAAAGATAACGTAGATCCACCATCGGAGGCAACTTTCTTTCCAGCCCTCATGGAGAAAACTTTGTCTCTATGGTCAAAACAAAATCTCCATCAACCATTGATGACTCCCCCTACCATCACTATTTATGTTAGTTTCTCCATTATTGTGTTTTGTATTCTTTTGGTCTTCCAATGAATCTTTGGTCATTTTACAATGGAATAGGCCCTTGAAATCCTTTTTCCTCATCTCATTTTGAGTCTAATCGTCTCTAATAATTTGTGGGAGGTCTTGTCAAAGCTACCTTGTATGGACTTGTCAATTATCCTAGCCATGTCACATTGACATCGACAAATCAGAGGCTTATAAAGTATTACCTCGACATATCACACCCTATAGATCTACTGGACTCTACTAAGGAAGTCAGGGTGTCGAACAGTTATGACATCTCGACTCAAGAGAACTTGATTTTCCCATGAAGGAACTTCTCAATAGATGGAAGAGTACACTTTGCTTCATGACACCCTTCGCATTGGAAACCATAGACATAGAGAACTACCCACGATCCTTAACATTATAGTTGCTCTACCAAGTCACATCGTCTCATAATTATGTCCTCTCTAGATTCAATGAGTTCTGGAGGTGTCTTCGCAATGACTCGATTTCGAGTCTCATTGACGATGTAACACCACAAAGGACTTTAGGTGTTAGAGCATCAAAGTTTTTGGAGTCAACTCGGAATAGATTTCTCACCCAAGACAATATTGAAGCACTCTACTAGACTAGGTACCCTCAGAATTAAATGATATAATAGTTTTTGGAGACATTTAATCAATAAGGTGTTTATTATTTATTTTTATATCTCTAATGTTGTCCTCTTTATGTTCATTTATGTTGAATGTATGATAAGCAAACAAAAGTTTGAGAATTTCAATCTGAACCTTTAAGATCATGCACATGATAGATAAACTATGCAGAAGACATGAATTTGAAGGGTGATAGTCTAAATAAAAAGGTCCGTAATTTAGGGAATAAAGTTGGATGCTTTATTCATGTTGGTTGTTATGTTTTCTATATTTCTAATGAGAGATAACTTGTCTTAGTCATTAGAGTTGGACTTCACAAGTAGAAACATTGGTACATTGTCATAGATGATGATATATAGGATTAGGACTAAAAATAAATTGATTTGATTAATAATTCTTTTTGTTTAAATTAATTCACTTTAGACAATTATTTGTGTTACATCTTAATCTTGAAATGAATCAATGAGTCCATATTCTTGACTTGTGTTTTTTGATGTACTAAAGGGTGACATCTTGAATTATATGAAGGTACATATACTAGTATGTTAGAGACATGACTCTTAATTGACGTAAACTCATTATTCATAGATATGAAATCCATAGCTCTTTTGTAAAGTTAATGATATTTTCTTATAGGCATTATCTTATAATTGAAAACTGAAGTGAACAACCATTTAGATATATATGTGTAATTGAATGGTATACTATTTGTTATTGGTTATGAATAGTAAATATTCTAATAGTGAGATAATGAAACATAAGATAAAAATAATCGAAAGGTAAAACGAAATTTATATTTAAGCCGATTATGAATATCTTATGGGATGTTACACATTATGATATGTCATGGACAATAAACTTATTGAAGTTTCGTAATTTTTTATATAGTTCAAGAGTAAACCTCAAAGCTTTTAGTGCAACAGCTTTAAAGTTGATAAGTATAAACATATGTCTCGGGGATATGATATTTTATAATTGTGGGAGCTTGATCTATATATATCTATTAGGTCCCATTTGCTAGATCACAATATTTCTTCTAACAATACGGTATGTTTTTCCTATAGATTAGTAACTTATGTTATTTATTAGACTGGCTAAAATTCGATAGATTGGTTATAATGATTCATATTGCTTTATTGGTTGAGTTAATTTTATGAATTAATTCAAGGTAAGCATGTTGAATTTTTTAACATAGTTTTATTTGAATGACATTATCTGTATATGACTGTTTTAATCAGATAACTTCTCTATTGGGTTATTTGAATTAAACTGAGGCTCTATAAAGTTACTTGGGTCAGATAAGATAGGATTTATACAATCGGTTTAAATTAGATGAATTAGATAAGTCTGAAAACCTAGAAAATGCATCTACCAATTTGGCCACAACGTCACAATCGACTACAATACATAGGCATGGTCGATCATGCCTTTTTTTTTCAGATAAACATATGAACTTGTTTTTTGCTTGGATTTTGAGTCTGATTCAAAATTTGAGGATAAATTTGATAAGGACTAGCCCCAATTCGACCTCTATATAATGAGAACAAATTTCTATTATTTCTTAGATCACTTGGGAAATTTAGAGAAGAGTATTTTGCTAAGAAAGCTCTAAAACTCCCATAAAGCTATTGTTTAATATCTCGAACCTTAGCTCTTGGTTGTCTCAAGTGATTGAAAAGGTTACTTGAGGAAAAACTAACAACATGTGACCACCTGCATTCTGATGGGGGAACAAGAATAGCAAGGAAAACTAGTTAGTTGAGACCTTTTTGGTAGATTTTTCTTGTTACAGTTCCTACAATTTTTTGATATACTAAGAGACACAAAAGATCTTTTATTAATTTATATACATAGTATGTATAAGTTGTTTTGGAAAAACGTTTTAAAAATTTTTAAAATCCGCTACATACTCATTTTTCAACAATTGGTATTATAGCCATTGATTTATAGAGTTATTATAGGTTTGTAATCATACTATATACATAAATTATGTGATGTTAGTCTCTCCTATGCTTGAATTATATTTTTTTAGAGAGTTGGCACTCTAAGGTTTCTATATAATTATATGTTGTCATGAGATTATATGTTGAATTAATTAATTTTGCTGGTTATGGTTCCTTAAAGGCTAGAATGTATAGCTAGTTTTTTCATGTAATTAGGTGGCAGTCTATCATCACCATCTAAGATTTATTATTTTAATTTTGGTTTTTAAATTTTTATTAAAATAATCATTCAAAGAGATAACGGATCTAGAAGATGAAATTGATTGTTGGGCTATATATTTTCTATGTTTATAAAATTTTCTTGAGTTTTAATTGTTATTAAAAATTAAAACTACAAAAAATAATGAAGAAAAGGCTTCTTAGAATCTGGACTATGACAGTGCAGTTGACTGAGATGCATAATGTGGTCGACCGCGAGGCGGCAAAAAGCTGTTTTTATTATTTTTTGTGAGGTTTTTCCTTTATTAAACAATTTTGAGAAAAACAAACGAAAATTTTTTATCACCAGAGAATAAAATTTGATTTATATAAGATTGAAATTGAAGGTAGACATTACGTGAAAAAGGATACTACTAAAAAATATAAGATGAAGAATCGATAAAATGTTTTGATTAATTTGTGGAATCTTTATTTTCTTTTCTCTAGGGTGGAACCATAGTATTACTATTATTAATTATATTGCTTGTAGCTTTGCTTGTTACATAACTTATTTGCATTATAATATGTTTTCCCATGTATGTTGATAACATGTCATGTAAAATAGGAAGTGACGCTCATTAAAAATTGTTTATGCATGTTAACATAAAACCTTGATTTCTAAAATATTGAGTAGAAGAAGGTTTTCAAACAGAGAACCTAAGGCCTCCATCGTCGATCTATAGGTAACACATGCTGGTTCTAACCCTTAGGAAGGGATGCATCATGTTCCAGGTTCGATTTCTGAAAAGATAATTTGCTTTAGCATGTTTTGTTGCTGCTAACCCCTAGGTGCCGATTATAAACTATGGATAAAGTAGTTGAAACAATGGTTAAACACTCACGACTAATTTTATTATTAACCTCCCTTCAAAGATCTGTGAATAAAGTTAATGGCCAAACAAAGTGATCATTAGTATGTGCTAGATCCGACGGGTCTTAGAAGGCATATAGTAATCGAAGGGGATCTGTGTTCCTAATTGAATTTTAAAAGTCTCCTTTAGGCGGCTTGTTGAAATTGAAGTTATGAATTATCGTTGTAAGGTTGTGTTTTTTTTTTTAAGGTTCTGACACATAAACATATTATGTGCTTACTTGTTTATGTTATCTTGCTAAATTGTTATTGAACATTTTGCTTATGTTTGATATATGAATCTTTATTGTAGATCAAAATGTTTAAAAACTCTTTACCTTAGATATTTGATAAAAACATTTTAACTGACGAGAACTATAATGATTGAAAATGGAACCTAAATATTGTCCTATCCTTTGAGAAACTAAAATTTGTGCTAACCACACAGTGTCCTTCCACAACTATTGGAGAATCTACTAAGGAACGAATCTAAGCGTATGATCTCTAGAAGGATGCTGACGATCAGACCCGTTGCTATATCATGGCTAGCATGAATAATGTAACGCCCTCTAACAGACGTCACAAATGCCATTACATTCGTACTTGTTATCATTATTTAAGTTGAACTATTTAAATTAAATGATTAATTTCATAAACATATTCCTAGGATCCATACATTTAAAAAAAAAACATTTATAAATATACAATTATATATTAAAACTACTTGTAAATAAAATTTTTAAATAGTTTATCAATACCAAAACAATGAGTCCATCATTCAAACAAAATTTAAAACAACCTTTCAAATCTATTTTACCAGTTTGGAAGGCTAAACTTCTACAAAAATCCAAAAAAATGTAAACCAAGTCTCTCTAACACCAAAGTGCTGAAAATAAACATACACCGAAATAAAGATATAGTTTATAAGTTTTAAATCTCTTTCTTGGTGTTCTTCTATTTTCAATCCATCGTTCCTTGCTCACATGCCCGTCTTTGCCCTCCATCTATCCCAAAATCCTCTTACCTTTATCTGCAATATGATAATAACTAGATAAGCAAAAGCTTAGTAATTACATTTTCCTATCTCATAACATAAAACATTTTATGAACATCTATATGCAACAACATATGCCTAATCATCATTAACATAATAGTGCACTTGGTATGGTTTCATATAAAACATATCTTTTATTAACATTATCTATATTAAAACTTCATTCATTTTATCTTTAAGGGCCCAAGTGTTGCACCATTATCATCATTGTAGGTGCGCCACCATGAGAGGAGACAGGTAGCTAATCTCAAACCAAATATTCATCAAATTAGCACGAAATTTTCTAGATCATAACCTAACATATATATGAATATTTTTGCAAAATTTCATTCAAATCAGAATTCGTTTGCCCCTTGAACATAGACTACATTTTTGCAAGAACTAAGCGATCAGCAACAATCTGATCATGAGTGGTGGAGAATAAAAATTCAATATCTCAGCATAAAAGGCTCCAAATAGCATGAAATTTTGAGGAGTATCATATAGCACATACATAAATATCATACTAAAATTTCACAGCAAACAGACATTCATAGACAAAGTTACAGGGGTTGGATTAAAGGGAGAATACAATTTCAGAAATAATCTAGAATGAGTTTCTTACCTCAAAACAATTCTTCTCAGGCTTTCCTTGAATTTGTCTAAGTGAAAACCCAATATTTCATTCAATTATTTGTAGGAAAAATAAGGGAAAGAAGGGAAAGAAATACGTGTAGAGAGGAAGAGAGTGTCTGAGAAAATTTTAGAGAGAGGGATGAGAAAAAATGATTTTTAAGAGAGAGAGAAATATATTCGTGAAAACTAAGAATGATGTGAAAAGAAAATAATCTTCTCTATATTTTAAACAGATTTTCTTCAAAAATAAAGGGGTATGCATGTTGGATGGGGAAAGATAAGGAAAAAGTCCAAGATTCGCTCCAACTACCAAATCTTATCTTTTCAAATTAAGAAACCTTATCACTAAAATTACATCTTCTCTTTTAAAAAGCCAAACCTTCCCTAATCATGGATAAGGAAAGAGATAAAATATATCAATTATTTAGAATTTTCTCAACAAATTAATTATCAATGCCATAATTTGGATCTAAGGGCAATGACCCGAAGGGGTTCTAGAAGTTGTGTATAGTGATGTTTGTGATCCCATAAACATCAAGAGATGAGGAGGGTATGAGTATTTAATCACTTTTATTAATGATTACTCAAGATATAGCTATGTTTACCTAACACATTATAAGAGCAAAACTTTTGACAAGTTCAAGGAGTTTTGAGCTGAAACGAAAAAGCAATTAGGTAAACCCATAAAAACACTTCGATCTGATTGAGGTGGAGAGTACCTCCTTGATGAGTTCTTAGGATACTTAGTAGAGAATGAGATTTTATCCCATTTGACTATGTCAGGCACTCTATAGCAAAATGGCATGGCTGAGAGAAGGGATAGGACTTTGTGGACATGGTTAGATCCATGATAAGTTATTCGACATTGCCTTTACTTTTTTAGGGATATGCACTACAAACCACTTGTTATTTTTTAAACAATGTGCCTTCAAAATTGGTTCTTAAGACTCTTCACGAGTTGTAGATAAGTAGGATGACATCCTTAAACCATATTTATATATAGAGATGTTCTGCTCATGTCTTGGATAAGGAAGACGCACATTTATATGTATACATGTTTGTATGATATCCAAAAGGTATGCATGTTTGTATGATATCCAAAAGGGACAAAAGATGTTTATTTCTATAACCTAAAAGAAGATAAAGTCATTGTCTATACGAATGCGACTTTTCTTGAGGAATGTTACATGAATGACTTTAAGCCTCATAGTGGAGTTGTACTCGAGGAGATAGTGAGTGATTCGATTGCTTAGATGGTTCTAGTGGAAACTAATCCATTTAATGTGGAAAAACTGACAAAACAACAACCTAGGGAGTTTTGGAGTAATGGTCAGATCGAGCATCAATTTGAGAGGTATATATTCCATGGTGAAGCTTACTTGGCTGAACCGATTAAACATGATAGGTATCCTTATACTTATAAAGAGGCTATGGAGGATGTTGGTTCAAAGCCATGGACAAATGCTATGAATGTTGAGATGAAGTCTAGGAACTTGTGGACCTTTCTGAAAGGGTAAAATCCATAGGGTATAAGTGAGTCTACAAAAGAAAGAGAGGAGCAGATAGGAATGTCAAAACCTATAAGGCTAGATTGGTAGAGATGGGATACATGCAAAAGGAAGGAATCAAATACAATGAAACCTTGTCGCCTATAGCCATGCTTAAATCCATCTGAATTCTCTTGTCCATTATTGCCGCTCTTGATTACAAGATTTGGCAAATGGATATCAAGATAGCTTTCTTAAATGACTATTTTGATGAGACCATATGTATGGTACAACCACATGGGTTCAAAGCTAAGGGTCAAGAGAATAAAGTCTGCAAGTTGCTAAAGTTGATTTATGGACTTAAGTAAGCTTCTTGTTCTTGAAACATAAGATTTGACTAAGTAGTCAAGGCTTATGGGTTTGAACAAAAGGTTGATGAGCCATGTGTTTACAAACACATTAAGGATGGGGAAAGTAGTTTTTCTATTACTCTATGTAGATGAAGATTTATGTACTTTGTACATGAGTGAGTGTTTTGGTGAGGAATTTGAGAAAATCTTGTTAGTCGAGTTTTGTCCGTCAATAGTGCCTATAAGTTGTTGGTCCATCGGTGATCACTTTTCATTGGTTACTTTGGTCCTCAACCTGCCATTGATTTCTCAAAATTTGAAAATCGATGACCTATAGACCAAGTGAGGAATCGAGTGGTTACCAACTTTTGTGACGGTCAATGTAGGTTAGTTTTTAGAAGAAAGAGGGTGTGGTAGAAGGCAGTTGGACAACGATGGAAAAGAAGTTAAGTTGGGGCATGGCAGGCACTAGGGTTTTTAATTTCTTATCTTTTTCTTATTCCTCTTTTGTTTCATTGCTCATAAAAGAAAGAGTGAAACAGACCATTTACTAATCAAAGATACAAAAAGAGGAAATTTAAATCTCAAGAAAAAAGAAGTTAAATAACCAAGTTAAGAAAAATGAAGAAGAAGAAGATCTTTTGTTGAGGGCCATAATCTTTTAGCTTCCCCAGGTCCGGAAGCGGCAATCTCATATACAGCTTAGGAAAATACTGGTCCAGCCATGCATAGAAGTAGTGGACCGGGAATTCCGCATTGCACTGGCCTGGACCCAGTTTCTCTTGGGCAACAGCGCCCAAACCGTAATAAATGCTGGCAAGGACGGCCGGAGCTATGGCTACTCTCTTTCCCTGCACCGAGTTAAGAAAAATGAAGAAGGAGAAGATCTTTTGTTTATTGTGTTTGGTATGGATTTTTTTTATAGGAACTAGATGTTACATTGCTTTATGTTATATTAGCTATCCCTTTAATAATGCATTGTCATCTTATCTAAATTTAAGAATTTGGCTACATAATAAACATTATATGTTTAAATTAAGTATGTCAAAATAATAGCAATGTGAATCAATAGGGACAACTGCTATGACGACACATCATGTGTTTGAGCACACCATCTCTAATACGTTGTTTTCATACTTTTTCTCCCTATAACGTTAGCATAAACATATATAGCATATTACCAGTGTTAATCCTCACAGTTGTTCTTTTTAAGGGGTTTAAGGGTTTAGAGACTGGCAAATGAGATTGTTTAGAGCTCCCTGTTTTCGTGAGTAAATTCTTCATATAAAAAAAATCTCAAGATATGAATTTGCAATTTCTTAAAATGTGTAATGATAATAACCAGTAATAACATGGAGAATTATGTATTAGGATATGGAAAGCATCGTTAGCTAATGGTTTCTACTTTCTATTTGTTTATCCGGCAAAATTCCCCTCCCCCCCCCAACCCCAAAAAAAAAAAAAAAAAAAAACAAACACTCAACTCTCTTAACAGTACAGAGCAAATATTGAAAAGAAAAAAATAAATAAATAATAAAAAACGTTTAAAAGCAGTTTTGAAAAGCTAACAGCCAGTGGACACAAGACTATGACAGTATCACGTTGGACAACAGCAAACGGTTTACTTTTAGGGTCAGTTTATGTAGCTTTTGCAGTTTTTGGATTCACCCAAAAAAAAAAAAAAAAAACCTTTTGTATCATGTAGAAGACCAGGCCACATAAATGGTCCCCCGCTTAATGTGTGTATACATCATTCTCAAACTTCACCCACCCTCTCAAAAACCATTATTTATTTCATAAATAAACTCCATTCTCCAACTCCTTTATTTATTTTTTTATTAAAAAAAACCTCCAATGTTTATCTTCAACCTGCTTTTCTAATTTTCAAAAGAAGTTTGTTTTACAAACACTCATTTTCAACCACACGTAGTTAAGACCTCGCTACTTATAAAACTCATAAAACAGTAAGTCACATAAGGGCAAAAAAGATTTTTCTTATTTTACTCCTTGAATTATATTCCTTATTTCAAAATACTTCTACGTTTATGAAATTAAAAAATTGATGACGTGACATTGCGTATAATTTTGTAAATACCCCTCAAACTATTAATTCTAAGGCAATTTACCATTCGAATTATTGTTTTTATATCAAATGCCCCTAATATTAATTCAAGTGATGTTTTGAATGACATTATATAATTCTAAATAAACCTTTTTTTTTTCTAAATTAGATGGGCATGTTAAAACAGGGAACAAAATTTAAGGACATTTATAAAATTAATCCTAAATAAAGAATAAACACATTCTTCTGTTTTTGTCTAATTTGTAGTGAGAAAAGTCAAACACTTATATTTTATTTGATAGAGGGAGAGAAAATCAAGTGAATAAAGAGATAAATAACCTCAGTGAGAGAATTGAGGGTGGCAGAAAACAAGGTCCTCTTATGGTGTATGGGAGAAAAAAATGTTTATTGTGCAGTATGAAGACGCAAGAGCCGAAAAAAAAATTGTTTGCATAGTCACGATTTTATCTTTTATTTTATAAGTTCATGGAACACTTGAATAGGGTAATAACAACAATTTTAACATTTTGCGTTGTTTTTTTTTTTCAAGTTTGTAATATATTTTACAATAAATAAAGATATATGTTTACTTAGGCCTAATTCTATAGCGATGAGAAATTTGATATACTCAAATCTCAATTTGATTGGGATTGTCAATTTAGGTTTATCAATTTTGTAGTTTGTATGTAGAATCTTGTAAGATCCGCAGCTTTGATAGTCAGATCTAAAATGTAGTAGATGAGCAAAGATCAACTTCGATTATGGATTCATTATTGTATAATAACCTAGGCCAAAAGAAGACAATATTTAAAAGAGCTTAAAAGTTATTTTTTGTGGAGCTTAATTTTGTCTCCTTTACAAAATTGTACATATCTATTAAAAATAGCGTAGAAAAAAAGGATAAAATTTACAAATCTCCCTAAACCTTGAAATTTGTATTCATATGTCTCCCAAATTTTAAAACATATATATTGTACTCTATGAATTATAAATATTTCTTTAAACTCACCTCAAACTTTGAACTTAGTTGGAATTGCTAAGTTTTTATTTAATTTGAGATTACTATAGTTTGGGAGAGGAGTTTAGACTAATAAGTATGAACCAATACACTGTAGCATATGACAAATTTTATACTGTAGCTTATTTTTTTGTTATACTTTAAAATGTAAAAACTTTACACTGTTTGCAATGCAAACTAATAAGTTTGAAACTCTTCTTCTAAACACAAGATACATATAATACTTAGGGGTTAATACGAACATTTTTTGTTTCGAAAAAATAAGTTGGCCACCAAACTCTCGTACATATTTTGTCCATGAAGCAGCTGCTCAAAAGCAAAAGAGAGTAAGGAAAACCTAAGAACGATAATCCAATGGGTTCGTTAAGGGTATAAAGAAACTTATGAATTCTTTCTTCTAATATGCATAACATGTGTTATTTTGTCCAAGAAAAAGACCTGTCTTAAAATTCAAGGGATGAATATTAAAAAATGTTGTAGTTTAAAGGGTATAACAAATACATTTTAAAGTTTGAGGGCATGTTGACATAAGTAATATGATTTGTGGGGAATTTATAAAATTTGTTTAAAAGAATTGTTTCAATATTTTGATTTTTTTGTTACGATGAATTGTTCGTCACATTAATCTTAATATTCCTGCAAGATCTATAATTATAACATTGATGAAATTGTATCATACCTTGTGAGGGAATTCAAATTCTAAAAATTAAAATAAGGAAAAAAACCATTGAATTGGACGGCCGAGGGGAGTTTTTGAAAGTGATATATTAAAACATAAAACTTGTTGCTTAACCGTGGATTTCTCTCTCTGTCACAGAGCGTGATTTGCTCCTCAAAACCTTTTGCTCACTCCGACATCTCCAATTTTCCGCCATCACCGCACTCATCGACCCAGGTGGCGTCTTCCCTTTTCCCTCCCTCTCTCTCTCTCTTTGTCTAGGAGAACCAAAAATATTATTTTATTCTAAAATAATACTCTAAATCCTTTCGACTATTTCAATAACGAAAGCAAAAAAAAAAGAGAGAGAGAGAGAGAGTAAAATCTGTGTTTTTCTGTTTTTCCCAACGGTGGTTCGAAGTTGAAACCAAAAAAAAAGAATCTTTTAAAAAATAAAATAATAAAATAATAAAATAAAAGACCCTCTATTGGGACTTCCACTAAGCTGGTTTCTTCTTCTCGTCATCCTCATTCTCATTGCAGTTCTTCACTTCTTATTGTTTTTGTTCTTTACTAGTAGAACCAGGAAAAAAAAAACCCAGAAATTTTTATTTTATTATTATTTTTTTTTGCTGAAAAAACCCAGAAAGTCATTGAGCATAGAGAGTGGAGGGGAATGCTATTGTAGCCGTCCTACAATGTTTAATTTCTTAATAAGAAAAGATGTTAGGAAGATTCTCAAGCGCAAGGATAGTGATGCTGGTGAAAGAGGTAATTACTCTAGGTCATTATACTTTTCGTTCTTCTGGTTTTTTTTTTTTTTTAATTTAGTTGATATCCTTTCTCATTTGGGTCATTGGGGTTTTGGGTATTTTGTTGCACAAGCTTAATTCATCATTTTAGGTTTTCTTTTTTTTTTTTTTGGCAAAAGCTTAATTTATCATTTGGGTCGTTTGGGTTTGTGGAGATTTTTGCTGCACAAGCTTAATTCACTCACAATGTGAGGTTTTCTTGTGTACTTTCATATTCTTTAGCTGTAAAGGTTTTCCTGTTTTTGTTGATCTGGGTCTAATTAAGAATCAAAAACAGTTTTTATAGTTGATTTTTTTCCCCTGTGATGTCTATTGCTTTTGCATGGTTTGATAATTATTTTGTTTGAACTTTTTAAGAAGTTCATAATTTTTTTTAGCAATATTAGCTTAAAATTTGAACAAAGCTTGCTCTTTTGTTTAATGTTTGCTGATAGTTTTGAGCTCTAAACATGTTACTGAAATTCTGGTTTTACTTTATAACTTTTAATAACTGGTTGTATAGATATTTATATTCCCTGATTTTTAGGTATTAGGCCCTGTTATCACTATTCTTTATTTAAGTTCTTAAAGTTTTCTGTTTCCTCCTTAAACTTAAAAATTTCTCCTGATATAGTTCCGAAAACTAATTGATCCCACATTTACCAAAAAAAAAAAAAAGAAGTGGATTTCTAGATAATAATTTAAACTGTTTGGTAGGTTCGAACCAAAATTTTAATTTTTCTAACAGAAAATATTGTAGCAAAAAGATTTGAAGTCTGATTCAGATTGATGAACAAATAGGCCGAATAATTTTTGGAGCTAGTTTATATAGCCATTTTGCTGAATATGGTGGCTATTATTTTAAATATCCCTTTGGTCTTGTGTAATTTCTCTGGTTGGCCTTTCCAATTCCTTCATGTTCTTATAATTTATTGAAGTGGCAATCTATTTATGATTAACCTATCATTTAGATTATAAAATGATCCTTTTAAATATGAACCTCGTAACCATTCATTTAGATTATAAAATGATTCTTGCAAATATGAACCTTGGTTTCCTTTTTGCACATTATTTTCTTTTCTGCTTTGATCGTTACAGGAAGAGCTCTTGAAGACTTACGAGCCTCACTCTTCAATGAGCTTCGCTCATCGGAGGGTGCGAGACGCCAGCAGCAACGACTATGTGGCCCTGCTGCTGCCCTAACCTTCAATTTTGTGGTTGCTGTTAGCATTATTTTCATGAACAAATTGGTTTGTATGCTAAACTACGTCTCACTTAATTGAAAGGTAGTGACTTCGCAGTTGGTAATTTGCTCGGTTTATTTGTTTCTTCAGGTGCTTAAGAATGTTGGATTCCAGTTTCCTATACTCCTCACTTTCATTCATTATGTTGTAAGCTGGCTATTAATGGCCGTCCTAAACACATTTTCTATACTCCCCGCATCTCCCTCTAAGTCAACCCGTTCGCCTACTTTATTTGCTCTCGGGTTTGTTATGGCTCTATCAACTGGCCTTGCTAATGTTAGCTTAAAGTACAATAGGTGAGGCTTTTTTTTTTCATTGATAAAATACTTTGCTTCAGTACTCGGAAATTAAGATATGTGTATGTACATCTCCAGTATTGGGTTTTATCAGATGTCTAAGATTGCAGTCACACCATCAATTGTTCTAGCCGAATTTTTGTTGTATAAGAAGAAAGTTTCTTTCTCCAAGGTATTTGCTTCTTTCTGACACATATCTTTTCCTTTTTCTTTTTGTCCTTTTGTTTTTTGCTCTGTGTTGTTTCGTCCCTATAATAGTTGTTGTCAACATATCTTTAGAATATATGCTTGCCTTGAGATTTTATAGGCTGATTCATACTACTGAAGTGTTAAATTATGGATTAATCTGTGTCATGTTTGAACTTCTTGTTCACTTAGAAAGTTATGTTTATCTTAAGGACACTGACACAATACATTCTGCATTCATTTGTCTACAAAAGTCAGGATATTGGAAGTAGTACAAGTTGAGTTATTGACATGATTTCCAGGCACACTGAAACATATACTTCATGGAAACTCATAGAATTTCTGATGTTGGGGCATACTTGAACTTTAGAGGCGGCCTACTTGGCTTAGCCTTGAAGAAGTGCATGAGCCCATCCGTTTGGTGCAACCATGAATTTGGGATTCATAAGGGACTCCTTGAAGTAAAGGGCTTAAATAGTTAGTGCTTAGGGTGGATTCCTGAGTTTGGTCCAGGGTGGTGTTTAAAGAATTTGATTGCGTCTCTCCTATCGATTGCAACTTTTGAGAGGAGTGCTTGTGTTACTTCTACATCAATTCTCAAAACTGATAGAGTAAATCATGGTTCGCATTACTATGCGCGACAAGAAGCAGACTTTTTCTTGCTTTCATTTTTAATTATTTTTTTTAACCTACAGTGTGTTGTTCATAATATAATATATGCTATAACCGTACATACCTGACTACCCTTTCAAAATTGTTTCAGCCCTATCTAGCTTGCCTAGAAGTTTTACTCGAATCAAAAGCTCCCATTTATCTCATGTATAAATTTTCAATTTTCTACTGTTCCTTTGGTTATTAAATGAAAGCTTGGCTATCTTTAAGATTACTTTAGTGATAAATTTTGCTTTCCTTGTTATGTTTTTTATCTTATGCTGTCTTTGAACAACAAGAATTCCGGTGGTTACCAATAACAAAATGACATTGCTTCTTCTTTTGTGTCTTAAATCATTACCATTAAATCTTTCAGGTTCTAGCACTTACAGTAGTATCCATAGGTGTCGCTGTTGCAACGGTAACGGATCTACAGTTCCAGCTTTTCGGTGCTTGCGTAGCATTAGCATGGATAGTACCCAGTGCGGTCAACAAGATCCTCTGGTCCAGTCTACAGCAGCAGGAGAACTGGACGGCTTTAGCGTATGCGTTTCACTTGTTAAAATTTTCTCTGAGTCATTCACTAAAGTATAGTAATGTCGATTTCCCAACCCCATTGGTGATTTCTGTTTTCTAACTAGATGAATTGTTGAACAGGCTAATGTGGAAGACCACACCAATCACCTTGTTTTTCCTGGTTACATTAATACCTTGGTTAGACCCGCCTGGTGTCCTATCCTTTAATTGGAACTTTGTTAACACATCAGCGATTATCATGTCAGCCTTTCTTGGTTTCTTGCTTCAGTGGTCGGGCGCGTTAGCACTTGGGTATGTGTATTTTTCTGTACATTCTTTTAGCACATGAGACCTTCCAGACTCCAGTTATCATATGCTTATCACAAGTATAGATAAATAAATGAACAAACACTCGATAGTGTTTTATGTATGAATGCTCTCGAGGGAATTCCCAAATATATCGAGTCCTTGAATCTCTCGGATCAAAGTTCAGGTATTTGTTGATCTTTAAAACCCTTTAAAATTGTTTCTAGATAATGAAGTTCAGATCTATACAATTCTTCAGTTACAATAGCAATTTATCTTCTTTTTTTTTTTTTCATCTCTTTCCTTGTTTCCTTGCTGATGAGAAAAAATGGCTGCAAACGCACTTCGTTTTGGCGTAACAAGTTTTACCATGTTGGAACAGTTTTGACATATTGTTTCTTGTTAGTACACATTTGTTAAGTAGTCTGCAATTTTCATTGTTAGCGCAGTTTTTGCCAATCTTAGGTTAATCAATAATTGAAAGTTTCTTTTCATGTATCCCACGTTGAGTGATATTTTTTAATATTAACATGTTAAACCCTATGTTGGACGGCTGTTTGGTTCTCATTTCCTCTCTAATTCTTAATTTCTTCCGTAAATGTTACAGGGCTACATCTGCTGTCTCCCACGTTGTTCTTGGTCAGTTCAAAACATGTGTCATTCTTCTTGGAAACTACTACCTCTTAGGTTCCAATCCAGGCACAACAAGCATCTGTGGTGCATTTACAGCTATTGCTGGTATGACTGTCTACACTTACCTCAATTTAACGCAACAATCGACCAAAGCATTGTCTCGACAAGCCTCATCGCTACCGAAGTCTAAACTTAGTAAAGAAAACAGCGGTGCCCATGATGGGAACTACGGTAGGGAATCTGTCTAACACTGTTTTTTGGTTTCTGGACTGAGAAAATAAAAACTCAAATAACTAACTTGGAGCAAATGTTTGAATTAATTGTTTTTAGACTCAAATTTTTTAATCTAATTTTGAAATTGTGCCCTGTATTTTTTTTGTCAATACCACTATGAGTTGTGTGGTATTTGTAGATTCCGTTGAGGGGCCTCACCTTTTATTGTATTAATGACCTCAAATTGAGCATTGTAGATATGAAATTGGGCATTTAATTGTTGCTTGTGATATTGGCTCCTAATCTCTCTTTATTGTTTAAACCTTTGGTAATGTTGAAAGGGAAGGCTGGTGTGAGTAGATTCTGTGTACTTATATGTATGTCTAGGCTCATGAATAATTGAAGTTCTGTGTAATTTATTGTGATGGAACAGGCTGCCTTAACGATTCTCCTTTTGTTAAATTTTTGTTTGTGTTACATTTTTGGGTTTGTGGGAGTGGACGTCGAAAAGGATTGTTGCTTTGCGGGCCGTTTGATATCTGTCCATATATTGCACACAGCCTGGGTTGGTGGCTGGGACGGGTATCTGAATTTGTTGTTTTTATTTCTCTGACCCTATTCTTGATCTAATGTGTTGATTTCGTACTTTGTTTGCGAAGGAAACCAGACTGGTGATGGGGACTTAACCCAACACCTCACGGCACACGCTGACAACAGCCATGTAAACGCCAGTGCCTGCTTCTTCCTCTTTCCTATTTATTGGGGTCTGGTTATTTTGACTACAACTATTATTTTTTTAAGTAAATTTAATTGCAATTAGTTGACAAATCTTTCAACAAATCAGAGCGACCAACAAAAATGTTCTCCGACACAATCACAAACTACTTTTTAACCTTTGATAAATTCCTTCCTATAAAAGTCAAAAGTGCCACAAGATAGTCGTAGATTATTCTCATGATCACCTTGGGAACAAAGCTTTGACCTTGCTCATAAAAGGCCACGCTTCTTCCTCCAGAGTTATCATATCGGCCGTCTTCTTCTTTGATCATGAAATCCTTGTCAACCATTTGAGAGAGAAGAGTAGAAATACATAGAAAATCCGAGTAGCAAGACAATGTCAACAGGCAATTTTAAAGATAAATACTTAGGTGTTTAAAGTGTGGGCACAATCTACTGATCTTATGCTGTGGGACCCAATTTTTATAAACGTGTTGTATTCAACACAACTTGTGCCTACTTATAACATTGTTCAATTTTAAATTTTGAGTCTATTAAGTAATTGGTATGCTAGTATTACTAGGACATGAAGGCCCATTTGAGATTGTTGGAGTTAAAACTTTTTTTTTTTTAGATTGGTAATTATCATAGAGAAATTTAAGAAATACATCCCCTTTGAATCTATATATTTTAGTTGAGTAAATTGTACTGTTGCACCTCGAACTATTCTGTATCTTTAACTTTTAATCTTGACAAAATACACTCTAAACTTTGAAATCATTTAAGGTCCAATAGCTACTTTTAATATCTGTTCACTACTCTTTTTCATATGTTGAGTTTTAAATTTTTTTTTTTAAATGACGAGCGTTATTCTTAAAAAAAAAACTCACATACGAATCTCGTGACTAAAATCATTCATGCTTTTTAACGCTCATTAGATGGTAGACCTCAATTACTAACGATTTTAGTGCATTTTATCAAGATTTAAAGTTCGAAGTGCATTATGCAAAAAATGAATACTTTAGTGTACAACTGTGTAATTTATTCATTTTAGTTTTGTGTTCCTCTTGATTTGTTTTGTGTAATTTATTCATATTTAGTATTTGCAATTTTGAATAAGTGTGATTTTGATTCAAATATAGAAAGTTGAATGTTAACACAAATGAGATTAGATAACAAGCTATATTCTCACGTGTAGTGTAATGGGAATGGTGTCACAAATACATATATGGTATCTGTGTGTGGCACCTTTTCATAATTAATTAGCTTTCTCATTCCAATTAAATAGAGGCCTGCTCTAGTCATTGGGAGTACACTTGTGAGTTTTGAAAATACTGAAAGTACTCTACCAAAGTCTTCCCCTTGCAGGCGTGTAAGAGAGAAAAAGAGAGTGAAAAAGAATTCTTCATCCTGCAACCTATTTTGCTTATGTGTTGAGATCAATAGGTGACTTAAATTAGTTTTTAAAAACCATATTCCTTCAACACCTACAAGTTTGTCCATTCGGTACCGAGGACTAGGCGAAAAAGATGGTGGTTTTGTTTAAAGAGAACGTCTTTTGCAAGTCGTTTGTTTCCGGCTCATCTCCGTTCATTCAGGTAAGCAAAGTATTATATATTTATTTGTGCGATAAATTAATATAATCTATAGTGTTTTTATAAAAGTTTTGAAATTTTTTTTTGTTATACACGAGCCATACCACAACTACATTTTTACTATTTTTGTACAAATTGTTTTCCAAAACCAATACATACTTGTGTAAAACTTCCTTAATCGCCCTACAACACTCCTCATAAGCTTTTCTAAAGACAATGCGATCATCGGCAAAAAAAATAAGTGATTTATTCTTAGAGCTCCTCGTGCACATGAGATTCAAACCAAACGATCCTCTTGCCCCATTCTTTTAAAAAGGATCAAGAATCCCTCGACAAACAAAAGAAACAAGTAGGACAATAAAATTATAATTTATACTCCTATTTTATAATCAAAACATATAACAAATATTTGTACATAAAAAAGATATTTTTTTTTTACAGTGTCTATATTTATAAAAAAACTTTGGCTCTGCCACAGCCAATTTGACCGAATCAACAAGAATTTATCAATACCTTCTAATAATTATCTTCCACCTATGAAAGTTTGACTCAATCCTATGTCGGTCTTCCAATTCCAAAGCCGTATAGTATGCAAGTACACGTGTTGCGTATTCACTAAAGTAATTCACGTCATGATGTCATTTTCCAAAACAAGTATAATTTGGTTATGAACTAGGTCAACACTGTGGAGGTCATCATGTAGCCGTTGGATCAGCATAGACTCATCTGACGGTTGACACAAGATCCTAGGTTAGCTACAGTAAGCAAGCTAAAACAAATTTGTTTATTTATTTATTTTGGAAATGCAAAGTTGGTCAACAGTTTCACTAGTCAATGTCTGAGCGCCAGAGAAAGTGAAAACCCATGAATTTTGTTTAAAATTCAACGCTGTTCCCATAGATACGCAGTTTGATTTTTAGTTTCTTGGAAGCTGTCAAAAGTCTAAATGCATGCAAATTAAAGTTGTCAATGCATTGCCGAGCAAAAAATAAATAAATACACAAAATTGTCAATGCATTCCAGCAATAAAAAGTTGCCCAATTGGCCAAACTCAAGGAAAAACTATTCCAGGATTATCATTAATGATTTTTTTTTGAGGGGTTAATGAAAATATTTCGAACTACCAAAAGGAAAAGAAATGAAACTAATTATTCTGTCCAATGAACTTGTGTGTAGAGGAATATATACGTACATATATACAAATATGCATATATAAAAAAGAAAATATGGCTTTAAAAAAAAGAAATATATATGTATAATTTTTCTAAGTGCCTGAAAAATATGCGTTTTCATATTAAAAAATTATGTTGCTTGCCATCAATGTATTGTTATTGGGTATATCAAAGTTAAATTAATCTCACCAAATAATATAATAAAGTAATTATTTGGATCCATATCGCAGTTGAAGATGCAATATATCAGGAATTGATTCTTTTTTATTTCTTGGCATCAATTTCACATATTTTTCTTTCTTTTCTCTTTTTTTAAAAAAAAAATTAGTGAGAGCTGTGAATTAAACTGTTTACAACCCATCCGCACAAAGTCACTTTCATGCATTCTATGGTGATCAATTCAAGTAAGGTTGCATGTAATGGCAAATCGAATCAAAAGCAATAATTTTAAGTTTTTTTTTATTTTTAATTTTTTTAAAAAAAGTTGCATTGCATTTAGAATAATTCCTAATGGCATCCAACTTTAACTGAAAGTTCCTTGGTTGACATTTTTTTTTTTTTCATTCTTTATGCCTTGTTTTCTTCTCTCTCAAAAACACAAAACAGCCTTCATACACACTTCAGATATCATATACTTGCACTTTAAGTTTGTTCTTTGGGAATAACTTTTGATTGTATCAACAAGATACAGAGTGGACTTTGCCAACCCCAAAGTCCAACTTTTTTATTTGCCCCAAATCTTGTTTTTGCTTTTTCTTTTTTTTTTTTTATGTGTGGAAAAAAAAAGAAAAAAAAAAAAAAAAAACCATAAACAAGATTTTTCTTTTTATTAAAGGAACATATATTCAACTTTATTCCATGGTTATTTTGCCCCTTATATTGCTGCTGCCTATTTTGGCTAACCCTATATACTCATTCAGTCATCTTTCTTAAATTTCTTTTTAGTGAACATTTCTTTTTGTACCTTTTTAAAGGTAAATTCTTTTATAATGTGGATTTTGTATGGGTACTACTAGACTTTTTAAGCATCACATTACATAAAAATTATTTCAAAACCTCAATTAGAATTGATGGTATTATTAATTAGGTTGTTTTCCTTGAAAATTTTATGATGACATAAAATGATATATTTTACTAGTGGGATAGAGATTTTTTTTAAGCCATATAACATCATATCAAATTATTAACAAAACTTTATAAATATCAATCTAATTGAGCGGAAACAAAACCATATTAGCAAAAAAACCTGAAAATTGTAGCAAACAATTTTTGTGTGACAAAATTAATTTGTGAGTGGTAGGTAGTTGGATTATTGAGCTGTCTTGCAAATGTACTCAGAGACCTATCAAGCGTTTTCAAGCCATTTTTCAATCACTTAATCCTACCCTTAAAATCACTAAAACATTGGTTTTACACTTTCTCTTTACACCCCATCAATAATAAGTTAATCCAATCCTCCACGTTGAGGGACAATTTTCTTTTCGAGTCAAGGCGTGCTATTTCATTTTTCTATCCTTTCTTTTAATTAAATTTTGACATAAGTGATTTTTTAATTATTTTTTAATATTTATGTATTATTTATATGTTAAAGATGTTGAATTTGAACAACAAGTCCAAATTTAATTGGGATGAACAACAGGAGGACAGAAAAATCTGACAAGAAATGTGTACTTTTTTTTTTTGGAATAACTCTTCTATTTATATCAAAATCGTTGACCATTGTCAAAAATCACAAAAAAAAAAAAAGAAACAGAAATACAAATATGATAACGCCCAAGATGAAATGAGTGCGTTACTACCACGATGCTCTCCCTCACACCCAAGTGGTCCCCACCACCAAGGCACTGTACTTGCTTTACACTAGCCGCTCGTTTGTCTCTTCTTCCCCTCCTCCTCCTCCCAAATCTCCGTTCTCGTTAATTTCACTTTTAATCCCAAAAATACCCCTATAAAAAACCCAAAAATAAAAAATAGAAACTCAAAATTACCAACAAAAATAAAATGGAAAAAAGTCTAACCAAATCTCCACCACCGGATTGACCCACAAAAGGCATTGACTTTCTCAACCTATTTTTTCCTTTCTTTTTTTTTTTTTCTCCGTATATAAAAACCCATCTTCCTCATCAAACAAAACTGAAAAACCACATTTCTCTCTCTTTCAAAGCTTTCTCTCTCTAAAAGCACTCTTTCTAAACGCTTTCTCCAATGGCGATCGACCTTGCCGGCTTCTCCGACGACGCCACCGGCATGCAAGAAGCCGCCTCCGCCGGCCTCAAAACCATGGAGCATCTCATCCGCCTCATGTCCGGCTCCACCGCCAACTCCAAAACCCTAACTCACCTCGATTTCCGTGAAGCCACCGATTTCACAGTCGCCCGGTTCAAGCAGGTCGTCTCGATCCTCAACCGGACCGGCCACGCCCGGTTCCGACGTGGCCCCGTCCGGCCGGAGACGGAGGAGGTGGAAAAGGCCGAGCGTCGACCGGAGACGAAGAAGACGAAGATCGATTGCTGCACTGCTGCTACTGAGTCGAGGTCGGAGTTGTCGGCGAGTCAGTACTCGTCGTCGTCGTTTTTGGCGTCCGTCACGGGAGACGGTAGCGTTACGAATGGGAAGGTGGGGCCCGCGCTGTTTCCCCCGCCTGTTCCGGCAGTTTCCGCAGGAAAACCGCCGCTGGCTGGCCGGAAAAGGTGCCATGATAGTGCTCTCTCCGGCGCCGTCACCGGAAGAACCATCTCGGCTTCTTGCCATTGCCACAAAAGAAGGTATGCTAATTGATATAAATTTTTATTAAAACAATCATTGTTTTTCTAGTTTAAAAAATCATTGTTTTGTTGATAAAATAGAAAGTAAAGATTGAAAAAAATCATGATTTCGATGATTGAATGATAAACTAAGCTTGGAATTTTTTCTTTCAAAATTTTTAAAGAATTTCCCTAATTTAGATATAAAACGATAAATTAAGCTTGAAAATGCTTTTAATTTTCTTTTATTGAATTTCCCTGAATCAGACTAATTTGGTTAATTGATTTTAAGGTTTCTTTATTCGTAAGAAAACGAAGTTACTCATTTACTAATTTTTGAATATTTCTTTTCTTGATCTATAGGAAAAACAGGTTCAAAAAGTCCATTAGAGTTCCGGCGATTAGCTCAAAGATAGCCGATATTCCTCAAGATGAGTACTCATGGAGGAAATATGGTCAAAAGCTAATCAAAGGCTCACCTTTTCCTCGGTAAATATCATTAATCTAATTTAATTATCCATCTTAGAATTAATTGATAAAAAACCCATTTTTTTTCTATTTTAATGACTTGATTGAATTTTTTCAGATTGTTCATTTTTTTTTCTTTTTTGTTGCAGTGGGTATTACAAGTGTAGTACAGTGAAAGGCTGTCCCGCTAGGAAACACGTGGAGCGAGCCAAGGATGATCCCGCCATGTTGATTGTCACCTACGAGTGGGAGCACCGTCACCCTAGCGTGCCGTCCATGGAGGCAGCCGTAGACGGCAACGCTCGGGATGTCGGTATCCGATCAGCTCGGTAATGGATTAATGTTGGGGCCAGATTTCGGACCTCGGGCCTTATTGCTGGACTCGTATAGCGGTCGACACGGTTGAGTGCGTGCTGTGCACGTGAGCCTATTGTCGTGGGAAAGTCAGAAAACGTAACGTACGGGGACAGAAAAGTCAAAAAGAAGAAAGTCACCGTACCGTGTAAACGAAGGTCAGCAGGGTTGTTTCCTATGTAAATTTTTAAGAAAAGAAAAGGGAGTGGGAATGGAATATGAGTTTTTGCTTGACAATGAATTCGTTTCTTTTATTCTTTCATTATTACTATTTTTTGAGGATATTATTTATTCTTTGATTATTCGTTTTTCCTTGTTAATTTTTCTTTTAAAATCTATTCTTGATAATAAAATTAAAAAGTCATCGAGATTGGATTCTTTTGTTGGAAAGTCTGTCTCCACGCTGAGAAAAGATAAAAAGTAATAGGTGCAATTTGGTTTTGGTGGGACGCATTCTCGGGAATAACTTTGAATGTTTATTTTTGTTACTTTATGTTGTTTTAGGATATAGAGCTCAATTTAGTCACTGGAGGCGGATTCTTTTGCCAGCAAATGTTAGTTTGTTGTATTTTCACATGAAACGTTGAATATAGTTGAAGGCAAATAATCCAAGTGAAATTAGAGTTGACTTTGACCGTCTAATCTGGGCCACATGAGAATGGCATTTTGAATAATGACTTTAAAAAAAAGTCATGTTGGTAAATGATTTTTTTTTAGTAGTTTTTTTATGCAAAAAAATATACTTTTTGGGTATGAAAATTGTTTCAGTTTTTTTTCTTTTCATTTTGTTGAGGTTTTTCTCCTCGTTATAGTTATTTTTGTTTTTTTTGAAAAAAAAACTAAAACAATTTACATATCTAGAAAAACATGTTTTTTTGTGTAAAAAAAAAAAAGTCATTTCTTCAATTAGGAATTTTTTTTTACCCTTTTTTAAAATTCTTCCCATGAGAATGCACAATCGTGGAATATGTGCGATGAATACTATTGTTATTTTATTTGAAAAATTACGTTACTTTTTGTTATGGGAACGGGATGATGGACTTTTTGTTTAGCTATAGTGAAATTAACATTTGATATTATGCTTGAAACTTTGGGTAAGCTACTTTTCACTATTGGTGGAGAGTAAAATCTAATTGTAACTTGGGCCCTTGGATTAAAATCTAATTGTTTGTAGCAACAGATGTATACTATCTATGCATCTTACCACAAAAAGATATCCTCCACAATACTACTCCTTAATTTCCACGTGCTGATGGTATAAATTCGCCAACAATTATCTCTCATGAAACATTCACGAAAATTCTCTTAACGGAATTGTGCAAATAAACTGAAAAGAAAAGAGCAAAAACACTAGAATTATAGTGGTTTACTCGTTTTGAGAGCTACGTTTAATTTGAGAGAAATTTTTACCATTTTCTAAATACACGCACCAAAGAGAGACTAGAGGTCTCGTTTCTGAGGTCTTTACCTCTATTTACAGTACATGTTTTACATTCAAATTAGTTACGGGAAATAAAGAATAAATCTTAATTAAATCAGTGAATATACTCTTTCCCGATCCATTCCAACGACTTTCTCATGCTTGCCATTTGGCCTCTTCCTCAAATCTCATGAAGGCATTATTTTCTTATTCTGTGGAGATCCAATTGACCTTCTCATTTAGGTTAGCTTGCATCATTCAATGAACTTGGTCAACACATTATCTCGATGCCTTGCCTACCGGACTTATCTTTGTAATATATAAAACAATATGAAACAATTGAATTCATAAAAGCGGAAGCAAATGGAGCATTAAATACCTCCAGTCATTGCTCTGTTTTTGCACGAATTTTACACACTGTATTTCGTGAATTCTTGGTTTTCTGGACACTCACAAATCCACTCAGATGGTGTATTGTTGTTTTTTCAGAAATGTATGCCCAGGGACCAGAGAATGAAAATTCTCAAAATTTTCGTATATCTCGACCGTGACCATCACACGGATTTTAAGGGTTGCCGAACGGTTATTCTAACAATTAACCGTTCGGCGGTTGATGCTAATTTGTTATTCTCCACGTGGGCCAATTAGAGTCCAACATTCTCCCACTTGGCCCATACTTCCCATCAACCATCGCAATAAGAAACAAAATACATGAATCATGGCGATAGGTCCTCTAAATGATGAGTATTATCTTCCATGCATCACAATATATCTTGCCTCTTAAGATTTACCTTATATCTTAATGAACAAACCCTATGTTTATTCTAGGTCCAAACTTTAGTGATATTTCTCAGAAATAAAATTATGCACTCAACTGAAGATGAAATGAGAAAATATCATAAATATAGAGTTTCATAACAAAAAACAACAAATTACATGAGGGAACCAAGTCCCATTCTGTCCACATGATCTCTAAATTTTACTGGTGGCATGCCTTTAGTCAAGGGATCGGCAATCATCAATTCAGTGCTTATGTGTTCAATAACCACTGCTTTATCCTTAACACGCTCTCTTATGGCCAGATATTTAATGTCGATATGTTTGCTTCGACTACCGCTCTTATTGTTTCTAGCCATAAAAACAACAGCTGAATTGTCACAGAATATCCTCAATGGCCTAGAGATAGAATCCACAATCCCAAGCCCAGAAATGAAACTCCTAATCCATACACCATGTGAGGTAGCCTCAAAACAGGATACGAACTCGGCCTCCATAGTGGAAGTAGCAGTCAAGGTTTGTTTGGCACTCCTCCATGAAATAGCTCCACCAGCTAGCATGAAAATGTATTTGAAAGTTGATTTCCATGAATCAATGCAACCAGCAAAGTCAGAGTCAAAGTAGCCAATGACTTCCAAGTTGTCAGTCCGTCTATACATAAGCATGTAGTCTTTCGTTCCTTGTAGGTACCTCATCACCTTCTTTGCAGCCTTCTAGTGGTCTGATCTTGGATTACTCTGATATCTGCCCAACATTCCTACAGCGAATGCAATGTCAGGTCTTGTGCAAACCTAAGCATACATAAGACTTCCAACAGCTGAAACATATGTAATGTTGTTCATCTGTTCTCTTTTAAGGTCATTTTTCGGGCACTGATTCAAATTGAATCTGTCACCCTTCACAATGGGAGCTATACTCAATGAATAATTTTTCATCCGAAATCTCTCAAAAACTTTGTTGATATAGGCCTCTTGAGACAGACCCAAAGTGCCTTTATATATATCTCTGTGTATCTTAATGCCTATAATGAAGGATGTATCACCCATATCCTTCATGTCAAAGTTTTTAGAGAGGAATTGTTTTACCTCATATAGCATACCCATGCCATTGGTTGCAAGTAGAATGTCATCCACATATAGAACCAGGAAACAAATTTTACTCCCACTGGCCTTCTGGTATATGCATTGATCTATGATGTTCTCTACAAATCCAAATGAAGAGATGACATCATGAAATTTTAAATACCACTGACGGGAGGCCTGTATAAACCCATATATGGATTTCTTAAGCTTACATACCAACTACTCACCATTACTAGAGGAGAATCCCTCTGGTTGTTTCATATAAACCTCTTCCTCTAGTTCACCATTGAGAAATGCCGTTTTCACATCCATCTGTTGCAACTCTAAGTCAAAATGAGCAACAAGTGCCAAGATAATGCGGAGAGAATCTTTCTTGGATACAGGAGAAAAGGTCTCCTTGTAGTTGATTCCTTCTTTCTGAGTGAATCCTTTGGTGACGAGTCTTGCCTTATATCTTTCGATGTTGCCCAATGAGTCTTTCTTCGTTTTATAGACCCATTTACACCCTATGGCTTTTACACCATCAGGCAACTCGACAAGATCCCAGACTCCATTAGATGCCATAGAATCCATCTCATCCTTCATTGCATCGTACCAAAGTTTCGATTCTTGGCAACTTATGGCTTGTGAAAATGTTTCAGGATCATTTTCGGCTCCAATGTTGTAGTCCGATTCTTATAGATACACAACATAATCACTAGAAATTGCCGATTTTCTTTCTCTAGTAGATCTCCTTAATGTTGGTTCAACATTTTCCTGAGGAATCTGTTGTCCAACTTGTTGCTCGATTGTTTCCGGTGGTTCTTGAGCAATTTGACCTTCTAGATTATTATCAGCAATTTGTGGAACCTCAATGATTGGTTGCACAACACTCGGTTGAACTATAGGAGTGCTATGAACTATGATCAACTGATCACTTGATGTAGATGGTTGAGCTTCAGTATGATCTCTTTCAGAAACTATGTTTCAAAATTGATCGCTCCCACTAATCAAGTCATTCTCAAGAAACTTGGCGTTCCTTGATTCCACAAATCTAGTGCTGTGAGTTGGACAATAGAATCTATATCCTTTGGACCTTTCGGCATATCCAACAAAATACCCACTAATGGTCCTCGGATCTAGCTTCTTCTCTTATGGGTTGTATACTTTTACTTCAGATGGACATCCCCAAACGCGTATATGTCGCAAACTCGGTTTCCAACCTTTCCATAACTCAAATGGCGTCTTTGGGATAGCCTTAGTCGGAACCCGGTTTAATATATACACAGCCGTCTTAAGAGCTTCAGTCCACAAGGACTTAGGCAGGTTGGAGTTGTTAAACATGTATGCCCTAAGGAGTAAAAATGTAATATGTTTTTGAAGACATTTTTATCAATAAAGAATTTATTCATTTATATATACCAAATCTTGTCCTCTTTACATTCATATTTGTTGAATGTATGATAAGTGAACAGTAGTCTGAGACTGTCAGTCTAAACCTTAAGAATTGGGCATATGATGGACTGATTATGTGGAATACACGATTCTTAAGGTGACGGTCTAAAACTTATGATCTGCAATCGAGGGAATAAAGTTGGGCACTTTATTCATGTAAAGATTGTTATGTTGTCTATATCCCTTTTGGGAGATGGTTTTTCTTGACCATCGGAGTTGGACTCCGCGAATAGAAACATTGGCACGTTGTCATAGGTGACGATATGTTGGATCAGGACGTAAAGTGAATTGATTTGGATTAATAGTCCTGTCTCGGTGAATCGATTCACTTTAGACAGTCGTTTGTATTGTATCTTAATCCTAAGATGAATAGTGGGCCCGTTGTCTCGACTTGTGTCTTTTGATGTGCCAAATGGTGACACCCACATCTCAATAGTGGTATGCATACCGGTACATTGGAGGCATGACTCTTGATAGCGTAGACTTGTTATTCATAGATATAGAATCTATAGCTCCTCTTTAGGAGTAATGGTATCCTCTTCTATGCGTTGTCCTGTAATTGAAAAACTGGAGTGCTTAACCATTTGGATACATAGGTGTAACCGAATGGTATACTATCTTTGGATGGTAAGTTTTCCAATGGTGAGACAATGGAACGTAAGATAAAAATAATCGGGAAGGTAAGACAGAACTTGTCCTTAAGCCGATTATGGATGATCATATGGGGATGCGATACACTATGATATGTCATGGAGACTTAGCTACACGAGCTTCGTAATTCTATAAAGTTCGAGAGTGCAGCTCCAAGCTTTTAGTGGAGTAACGTTGGAGTTGATAATTGTGAAATGTATATCTAGGATATTGGGTTTCATAATTATCATGAGCTTGAACTTTATAGGTCTATTTTGGTCCCCTTTGCTAGCTCACAAAATCCTGTAACGACACGGCGTGCTTTTTCAATGATTGGTAACTTATGTCGGATTTATCAGATTGGTTTAAAATTTGTAAGAATCAAATAATTCATGTCTATTTATCAGTTGAATTAATTTTGTAAGAAATTAGTTCAAGATAAACTTGTTGAATTATTGCGATCAGATAATTCTTGTCTGTTTATCGGTTGTTTTAATTTTGGACAAATTAGAACAAGATAAACTTGTAGAATTATTGTGAATTGATTTATTTTCTTAGAGATTATCTTGATAAAGTTTGTTTTGATCAGATATCTTCTCTATTGGGTTATTTGAATCAAAACTGAGACTTTATCCTTTAGAATCTCGGGTGGAAAATAAAAGATTCGCGGAGATTTTTTCTCGGGAGTTCGGCCTGCCGGATGACGTGTTCGGCCTGTCGAACTGGCCTGTTCGGCCTGCCGATCAGAATGTTTGGCCTGTCGATCAACGGGAGATAAGATTACGCGTTTTCACGCAGATCTTATCAGATATTGATCCGAACTTGATTCTGTTTTGAGTTTTTGAGACCTAATCTGATATGGACTGACCCCAGGACCAATAGCTATAAAAAGGGAGTGAGTCTCATGATTTACTCAGATCAATAGAGATCAATTTGAGAGATTAAGAGTGATACTCTTCTAGTGAGCATCTAAAAAACTCCCTAAGAGCTTTTGTTCACAAATCACGAACACTAGCTTTGGGTTCTCTCTATTGGTTGGAAGGAGAGTCACTGGTGGAAGAGCTGTACGTGTGAGCCCACACTCACTCCGGTTGTGGATAGAGAATAGCAAAGAAGACCAGTTGGTTGAGGCTCTTTTAGAACATTACTTCTCTACACAGGTTGCAGAGGTTCTTCGGCACACTGAGGTTAGTAAGATCTGTTTAATTTATACATATAACATGTCAAACTTGTGTTTTGGAAATTACTCTGATGGAAAAATTTTTAAAATTCTGCTGCGCACTTTGTTTCCAGCAATTGGTATCAGAGCTGAGGTTTTTACATAAATTTGCAAGTTTGTGATCATGTTATATGCATAAATTTTGTGATCTTAATCTCTCATATGCTTGAATTGAATTTTATAGAAAGATGACACTCTAGGTTTCTATATAATATATATGTTGTCATGGATTATGTGGTGAATGTTTATTAATTAATTATCATTGATTAAATGGTTGTTTAATTATTTATTAATTAATTAATACCGGTTATGGTTCCTTAGAGGTTAGAATGTGTATATAGGTTTTTTATGTAATTAGATGGCGAACTATCATCTCCGTCTAGGAATTGTTATTTAATTTTTAATTTGTAAGAATTTTGTAATTAAATAATTATTTGGAGAAGACGGAACGAGAAGTCGGATCTTAAAGATTGATGGTGGCGCCTCCAGGTATTTCTTGAGTCTCTAATTTTATGTTTTTGAATTGTTGAAAATAAAATTGATGAATTGCATTAAAATTGTATTTTCTGGATTGAGGGTTTTCTGCTCGGTCGGCATGCCGGAACTCACAATTCGGTAGGCCGGACGTGTGGTCCGGCAGGCCGACAGTGGGGCAGAAATTTTGGTGCTCTGCCGGCAGGCCGAACTTTCAATTCGGTAGGCCGAACCTTCATGATCGGCAGGCCGATCACCCAAATCGGCCTGCGACCGAGAGCTGCCAAGTGTCCAGAAAATGTGCAATTTTTCTGGTGTAGTTTTAATTTTATTTTTGGGACGATTCTGAGAAACATTAAATTTGGATATGACTGGAAATATGAAGTATTCGATTCGTACGGGATTGAAGACTTGAAGATGGATATCACACGAAGAAGGATATAGCTTGAGGATTCAAGGATGAAGAATCGATAAATGTCTCGATTATTCTCTTGTAATCTTAGTTTTCTATTCTCTAGGGTGGAACCATAATATTACGGTTATTATCATTTTGCTTGTAGCTTTGCTTGATTGATTTGCTTGTCTGCATTATAATATGATTTACCATGTATATTGATAACATGTCATATAGAATAGGGAGTGCCGCTCATATTAAAATTGTTCATGCATGATTTTAAAATAAAACCTTGACTTCAAAAGATTGAGTGGGAGAAGGTTTTCGAAGAGAGGACCTAAGGCCTCCATCGTTGGTCCATAGGAAGAACATGGTGGTCCCGACCCCTAGGAAGGGATTTCTATCATGTACTAGATTGGATCTCTGAAAGAATAAGGTATTTTAGTATGATTTATGGTTGCACACCCCTAGGTGGTGATTATAAATCATGGATAAAATATTAAAACGGTGGTTATACGCTCACGTTAATTTTATTATTAACCTCCCCAGGAGCTCTGTTAACAAAATTAATGGCCAAAGAAACGATTATTAGTATATGCTGGATCATACGGGTCCTAGATGACATATATTAATCAGGAAGGGATCCGTGTTCCTGATTGAATTTGGTATGACTCCCCTAGGAGCTTGTTGAATTATGAGTTGGGAATTATCGTTGTAAGGTTGTGATATTTTTAAGGTTTTGACACATAAACACATTCGTATGATTTTACATGATTGTGTTATCTTACTAAGTAATTATATAAGTTTGCTTATGTTTGGTATATGATTCTTTATTGTAGATTAAGAATGTCTAAAAACACTTTATCATCGATACTTGACAAAAACCAATTAACCGGTGAGAATTATAACGATTGGAAACGGAACCTAGACATCATCCTATCTTTTGAGAAACTGAAATATGTACTGACAACTCCTTGTCTTCCCAAGCCTACGGGAGACTCAAGTAATGAGCAATTCTAAGCGTATGACTACTAGAAAGATGCTAATGATCAGGCCCGCTGCTATGTTATGGCTAGCATGAACAACGTGCTGCAGGCTCAACATCAGGATTATGAGACTGCAAAGTAGATCTTGGATAATCTTGAGGACATGTTTGGAGGCCAGGCCATAACAAAGCGGCAAGGCGCTTCAGAAACTCTTAAACTGTAGACAGAGACCGGGGACATCTGTAAAGGAGCACATGAGGTTGGTCATGGGTTACCTCACTGAGGCTCAAACCAATGGAGCCGACATCGATGCTGAAACTCAGATGATTATGGTCTTTGAGACTCTGTCTAAGGAATTTATTCCGCTTAGAGCTACTTTTAATTTAAGCAATAGACGGGATATGACCTTGACAGAACTGATGAAACAGTTACAAGAGTTTGAACTGCTGATCAGGGCGTCTCCTGCTGGTGGTGAGGCCAACGTGGTAGCTGCTTCTGGTTCCAATCCTAACTCTGGGAATGGAAAGAAGCAACAGGCCAAGAGTGGGAAGTTTTCTATTCCTGCTGCTACCAAGAGCAAGAAGAAGAAGAAGAAGCACCCAAAGAAGCTTAAGTGCTTCTTCTATGGTAAGGTCGGGCATATAAAGAAGCATTGCAAGGACTTCTTTTCCAAGGGAGGTAGGTGTGATCTTCTATATTTAGAAACTTGTTTGGTTGAGGAATCCAATAACATCTGCGTCATAGATTTCGGTGCAACTAATCATGTTTGTGTTTCTCTACAGGGATTCAAAGAAATGAGAAGTCTACTACGTGAAGACTTAACGCTTCGGATGGGCGATGGATCCTTGGTCTCAGCGAAAGCAGTGGGAGATGTCCATCTTTACTTTGATAATTTAAAAGGAATTTAATTTCTGTATCTTCTTTATTTAAAGACTCCTACGTGGTATCTTTTAATGAAAAAGTGGTGATTCGTAAAAACAAATCTTTTATCTGTTCTAGATGGATGCAAAATAATCTATATTTTATTAAACCTAAGATGGACTTATTGCTTAATGCTGAGATGAATGATAATAACTCAAAAAGACTTAAAACTTCTCACTCTAATAAGACTTATCTTTGGCATTTGTGCCTTGGCCATATTAACCTAAATAGGATTCAAAGGTTAGTAAGGGATGGACCTTTAAGTCACTTAAAGGTGGAATCTATACCTCAATGTGAGTCTTGTTTGAAGGGTAAAATGACCAAAAGACCATATGGGTCTAAAGGCAATAGGGCGAAGGGGTTTTAGAACTTGTGCATAGTGATGTTTGCAGACCGATGAACATCTGGGCACGAGGAGGGTATGAGTACTTCGTCACTTTTATTGACGATTACTCAAGGTATAGGTACGTGTACCTAATGCACCATAAAAGTAAAACTTATGACAAATACAGGGAGTTTCAGGCGGAAGTGGAAAAGCAATTGGGTAGACTCATAAATGCACTTCGATCTGATCAAGGTGGTGAATACCTTTATGATGAGTTCTTAGGACATTATTAGAGAATGAGATTTTATCCCATTTGACTGCGTTGGGCACTCTGCAACAAAATGGCGTGGTAGAGAGAAGAAATAAGACTTTATTTGACATAGTTAGGTCCATGATGAGTTATTCATTATTGCCTTTATCCTTTTGGAGATATGCACTACAAACCGCATGTTATCTTTTGAACAATGTGCCTTCAAAATCGGTCCCTAAAACTCCTCACGAGTTGTGGACAAGACGGAAGACATCCTTAAACCATATTCACATATGGGGATGTCCGGCTCATGTCCTGTTTAAGGATCCGAATAAGTTGGAAGCATGTTCGAAAGTTTGCGTGTTTGTAGGATATCCAAAAGGGACTAAAGGAGGTTATTTTTATAACCCAAAGGAAAATAAAGTCGTGGTTTCAACTAATGCAACTTTCCTTGAGGAGAGTTACATGGACGACTTTAAACCTCGAAGCAAAGTGGTGCTTGAGGAGTTAAGGGGTGATCCGTTCACTCTAGAGGTTCCGAACGAAACCATTCTGATCGGTGTAGAAAAACCAAACAAACCTGAACAACAACCTCAGGGGCTTCGGTGTAGTGGGAGGATCGGGCCTGAGAGGTATATGTTTAATGGAGAGGTCTTTTTGACTGAACTGGATGAACATGACAGGGATCTTTATACTTACGCAGAAGCTATGGAGGATGTTGATTCAAGACTCTGGAAAGAGGCCATGAACATAGAGATGAATTCTATGGAGACTAATCGGGTCTGGGAGCTTGTGGATCTTCCCGAAGGGGTAAAACCCATAGGGTATAAGTGGATCTACAAGAGGAAAAGAGGAGTGGATGGAAAGGTCGAAACCTTTAAGGGTAGACTGGTAGCTAAGGGTTATACGCAAAAGGAAGGAATCGATTGTGAAGAAACCTTTTCGCCTATAGCCATGCTTAAGTCCATCCGGATTCTCTTGTCCATAGCTGCCACTCTCGACTACGAGATTTGGCAGATGGATGTCAAGACGGGTTTTCTGAATGGCTATCTTGATGAGTCCATTTATATAGAACAACCAGACAGGTTCAAGGTCGTGGGTCAAGAGGGTAAGGTTTGTAAACTACTAAAGTCTATTTATAGACTTAAGCATACTTCTCATTCTTAGAACATAAGATTTCATCAAGTGATCAAGATTTATGGGTTCTTACAAAATGTGGATGAACTATGAATTTACAAACACATTAAGGATGGGAAGTGGTTTTTCTACTGCTCTATGTAGATGACATTCTGCTAATTGGCAATGACGTTGGGGCGTTGTCATCGGTCAAATTATGGTTGACCAAGCAGTTTGACATGAAGGACTTGGGTGAGGCTAATTTTGTTCTCGGTATCCAGATCTTTCGGGATAGGAAGAACAAAATGATAGCTTTGTCCCAGGTCGGCTACATAGATAAAATTCTCAGGAGGTTTGCAATGCAGGATTCTAAGAAAGGTGGGCAACCATCTAGGTCTGGAATTACTCTTTCTAAGAAAGACTCTCCAAAGTCTTATGAAGAAAGAGAATACATGAAGAAGGTGCCTTATGCTTCGGCAGTGGGTAGTCTCATGTATGCCATGCTTTGCACACGACCAAATATTAGCTATGCGGTCGGGATTGTAAGTCGATTTCAGGCGAATTCAGGACCGAACCATTGGGTTGAGGTAAAGCATATTTTCAAGTACCTGAGAAGGACTCGAGGGTATATGCTTGTGTATTCGGGTGAGGATTTAACTCCGCTAAGATACACTGATTCAGATTTTCAATCCTGTCTGGATTGTAGGAAATCGACTTCGGGGTTTATGTTTACTCTAAGTGGTGGTGCCATCAGTTGGAGAAGTGCGAAGCAAGATTGCACTTCGGATTCAACGATGGAGGCCGAATATGTGGCGGCTAGTGATGCTTCGAAAGAAGCAGTGTGGCTCTGCAAGTTTCTTGGGGATCTTGAGGTAGTTCCTGGTATGGATAAAGCGGTATCACTGTACTGTGATAACAGTGCAGCGGTAGCTAATGCTAAGGAACCAAGATTTCACAAGAAGAGTAAGCATATTGATTGGAAGTATCATGTGATAAAGGACTTCGTTGAGGGCGGGCATGTCACGGTGTGTAAGATCGCGTCAGAGGACAATTTAGCTGATCCATTTACGAAGACACTTACTGGGAGAGTCTTCGAGAGGCATGTGGAAGCTATGGGGATGCGAAATTTGCTGTATTTACTCACTTAGTGCAAGTGGGAGATTGTTAGACATGTATGCCCTAAGGAGTAAAAATGTAATATGTTTTTGGAGACATTTTTATCAATAAAGAATTTATTCATTTATATATACCAAATCTTGTCCTCTTTACGTTCATATTTGTTGAATGTATGATAAGCGAATAGTAGTCTGAGACTGTCAATCTAAACCTTAAGAATTGGGCATATGATGGACTGATTATGCAGAAGACACGATTCTTAAGGTGACGGTCTAAAACATATGATCCGCAATCGAGGGAATAAAGTTAGGCACTTTATTCATGTAAAGATTGTTATGTTGTCTATATCCCTTTTCGGAGATGGTTTGGCTTGACCATCGGAGTTGGACTCCATGAATAGAAACATTGGCACGTTGTCATAGGTGACGATGTGTTAGATCGGGACGTAAAGTGAATTGATTTGGATTAATAATTCTGTCTTGGCAAATCTATTCACTTTAGACAGTCGTTTGTATTGTATCTTAATCTTGAGATGAATAGTTGGCCCGTTGTCTCGACTTGTGTCTTTTGATGTGCCAAAGGGTGACACCCACATGTCAATAGTGGTATGCATATCGGTACGTTGGAGGCATGACTCTTAATAGCGTAGACTTGTTATTCATAGATATGGAATCCATAGCTCCTCTTTAGGAGTAATGATATCCTCTTATATACATTGTCCTGTAATTGGAAAACTGGAGTGCTCAACCATTTGGATACATAGGTGTAACCGAATGGTATACTATCTTTGGATGGTAAGTTTTCTACTGGTGAGACAATGGAACGTAAGATAAAAATAATCGGAAAGGTAAGACAAAACTTGTCCTTAAGTCGATTATAGATGATCATATAGGGATACGATACACTATGATATGTCATAGAGACTTAGCTACACGAGCTTCGTAATTCTGTAAAGTTCAAGAGTGCAGCTCCAAGCTTTTAGTGGAGTAGCGTTGGAGTTGATAATTGTGAAATGTATATCTGGGATATTGGGTTTCATAATTATCATGAGCTTGAACTTTATAGGTCCATTTTGGTCCCCTTTGCTAGCTCACAAAGTCCTGTCACGACACAGCGTGCTTTTTCAATAATTGGTGACTTATGTCAGATTTATCAGATTGGTTTAAAATTTGTAAGAATCAAATAATTCATGTCTGTTTATCGGTTGAATTAATTTTGTAAGAAATTAGTTCAAGATAAACTTGTTGAATTATTGCGATCAGATAATTCTTGTCTGTTTATCGGTTGTTTTAATTTTGGACAAATTAGAACAAGATAAACTTGTAGAATTATTGTGAATTGATTTATTTTCTTAGAGATTATCTTGATAAAGTTTGTTTTGATCAGATATCTTCTCTATTGGGTTATTTGAATCAAAACTAAGACTTTATCCTTTAGAATCTCGGGTGAAAAATAAAAGATTCGCGGAGATTTTTTCTCAGGAGTTTGGCCTACCGGATGACGTGTTCGGCCTGTCGAACTGGCCTGTTCGGCCTGCCGATCAGAATGTTCGGCCTGCCGATCAGCGGGAGATAAGATTACACGTTTTCATGTGAATCTTATCAGATATTGATCCGAACTTGATTCTGTTTCGAGTTTTTGAGACCTAATCTGATATGGACTGACCTCAGGACTAATAGCTATAAAAAGGGAGTGAGTCTCATGATTTACTCAGATCAATAGAGATCAGTTTGAGAGATTAAGAGTGATGCTCTTCTAGTGAGCATCTAAAAAACTCCCTGAGAGCTTTTGTTCCCAAATCACGAACACTAGCTTTGGGTTCTCTCTATTGGTTGGAAGGAGAGTCACCGGTGAAAGAGCTGTATGTGTGAGCCCACACTCACTCCAGTTGTGGATAGAGAATAGCAAAGAAGACCAGTTGGTTAAGGCTCTTCTGGAACGTTACTTCTCTACACAGGTTGTTGAGGTTCTTCGGCACACTGAGGTTAGTAAGATCTGTTTAATTTATACATATAACATGTCAAACTTGTGTTTTGGAAATTACTCTGATGGAAAATTTTTTAAAATTCCGTTGCGCACTTTGTTTCCAATAGGAGTTACTCTGCATGCTCCTCACCATGTCCATTAATGTTCAGTTTCTTCTTTCTGTTACACCATTCTGATCCGGAGAACCAGGCATGGTGTATTGGGCAACTATCCCATGCTCTTAGAGAAAACTCGCAAATGGACCTTAAGCTTGTCCATCCTCAGTGTATCTACCATAATATTCTTCACCTCTATCTGTCCTCATGATCTTTATTTACTTTCCGCATTGTTTCTCTACTTTAGCCTTGAAAACTTTAAAGGCGTCTAATGCTTCATCCTTTGTATGAAGTAAGTACAGATACATGTACCATGAGTAATCATCTATGAAAGAGATGAAGTATCTTGGACCATATGAGTCCATTACTGGACTACAAATATCTGAATGTATGATTTCTAATATTTTTGAACTCCTCTTGGCACCTTTCTTAGACTTGTTGGTTAGCTTTCCCTTACTGCAACCCACACAAGTCTTGAAGTCAGTAAAATCCAAAGTAATAAGTACTCCATCAGTCACTAACCTCTTGATTCTCTCAATGGAGATATGTCCTAATCACCGATGCCACAACATAGAGGAATCCTCATTTATAACACAACGTTTAATGCCAGATTGAACATGCATAGCAGTATGATGTGGTTCATTTTGCAAGTTAATTGAAAAAAGACCATCAGATAAAATACCATTCCCAACAAGATCAGATTTATAAAATAAACTGAAACATTTGTCTGAAAAAGTAAAGGAATATCCCAAAGGTACAAGTCTAGAAACAGAAATTAAGTTCCTAGAAAAGTTTGGAACATAAAATGTCTTATCCAATTCCAAAGTAAAACCGCTACTTAAAACTAAGGTGCATGTTCCGATGGCTTCCACATGTGAACGCATCTTGTTTCCTGATCGCATACCCTGCAAGGTATTCGAAACATGGATTGTAGATCCAGAATCAATCCACCATGTGTTATAAACAACATTAACCATATTAGATTCATAACAAACCAATGAGCTTGGATTACCTTTCTTTTCAAGCCAACTCTGAAATTTTGTGCAATCCTTCTTCATGTGTCCCTTCTTTTTACAGAAGAAACACTTGGATTCCTTCTTAATGATAGCTTTGGGAGGTATTTTACTCTTCCCTTTGTCCTTGGCCTGATATTGGTCTTGATTCTGATTCTTTCCTCTCGTGGTTGTTAGTGCAGTTTCACCCATTTCCATTACAAGCCACCCCTCTTCCTGAGTACACATGGTCAGAAGTTCATCTATTGACCATTTGTCTTTATGTGTATTGTAGGAAATCTTAAAGGGCCCATATTGCTTTGGAAGGGTGTTCAAAATGTAGTGCACCAGGAAAGATTCAGACATATCCACCTCAAGGTTCTTTAGTTGAGCCGCTATGTCCCTCATCTCCATGATGTGCTCACGCACACCTCTCACACTAGTGAGCCTTAAGGATGAGAACCTCATGATTAGGGTGCTGGCAAGTGCCTTATCTGAAGTTTCAAATTGCTCATCAATAGCCTTCAGTAATGCCCGGACTTTGTCATACTGTTCGACGGAACCACGTATGCCAGCAGAGATTTTAGTCTTTATGAACATGACGCTAAGGCGATTAGATCGCTCCCAACGTTCATAAAGAGCAATCTCATCCTGAGTGCTAGTTTTAGTAATTACGGGCTCATTTTTTCTTATAGCATAATTAATGTCCATCCACCCCAAGTGAAGGAGAATTCTCTCCTTCCAGACCTTATAGTTATCCCCTTTCAGCTCAAGGATATCACATCGAACATCAGAGAAATTCATAGGTTGTATGACTGCATAATTAAAATAAACATGCTTATGATCCAAAATATTGAGGCTAATAAACATAAATCATGCTTTACCAATGTAAATCATGCATAATATCATGAATCTATGACATAAAACTTGCCTGTGGGCTAAAGTTCTAATTCAATTAGATCCATTTAACAGTATGATAAAACTATCAAATTATGTTCCCTTTTCTAATCCCTGTGGGTAAATCAAAAAATATAATTTGATATTTTATCCCAATTAGTCATACCAATATAATAAAAATTCCTGTGGGATAAAATTTATTATATTAAGTACAACTAATTACAATAAATGTCCTTTAACCAAATGTGATCCTAAACCAATTAATATATAATTTTGTATAATTAGAGTTGTTGTGGCTAAGCTCCAGTTATTCAAAATTATATGGATCACTTAGACATTTAATTTTGTTCACAAATTATTCATGAAAATTGCATGTTCTATAGGCAATTTAATAATTATGAACAAAATCTCAATTTGTGCTAAATAGGTTAATTTAACTTAATAACATGCATAATAAAACTCAAAACTATGCATATAACAATAATTAGCACAACAATTATCATAATATGTTTTCCAATAAAACATTCATTAAAATAGAACATTTTCTAAATGATATGCATAATTAATTTCATAATTTATGCATAAAAATGTATTTCTAAAATTATGTACATAACAACAACAATAAAATTATGCACATAAAACAAATACTTGGCACATAATGTATAAATTGAATTTCCCATGAAATTATTGCAAAAATTATGTGCATATCCAAAAACCAAAAATTAAATATTTTTTTTTTATTTTTGGATTTTTTTTTTTACCCAAAACGACGTCTTTTGACTTTTGTTTGGGGAGGGTGGGGGGTCCTAAAACGACGTCGTTCTACCTTAAGGGGCGGTCTCACCAGCCAAGAAAACGACGGATCGTTTCACTGTAAGGGCCTGCTTTTCTCACATCAAAACGACATGTCGTTTTTGATCCAAGGCATAAAACGACATGTCGTTTTACTGTAATGAAACGTGAATTCATAATGCTGAACGACATGTCGTTTGGCTGACCAAAATGTCAAACGACATGTCGTTTTCTGGTCATCTTCTTCACCTGAAAAATGGGTTCTGTTGACCCGTTTGACCCATTTAACGACCCGGTTAGTTCACGTTCAAAAATTTTTGTGAATTCGGGTTTCTTGATTTGAAGTTTTTAATCAAAACTAAAGTTAGAAATCATTGGGTAATTGGATTTCTAACAATTTTATGATTTAAATTCAGACCCGGTACAAAACCCAACAGTTTCTAAGCATTCCGGACACCGTTTTTGACGTTTCAAATCGCAGAAATCTTAGAAATCGAATGTCTTAATGATTTCTAATATCATTTTTCATTAAAAAACTCCAAATTGAAGAACCCGAATTCACAAAAAAAAAAAAAAAATTTGAACGTGAACTGCAAAAAAAACGGATGTTCAACGGCAAGGCAGAGGCATTTTTTAAGTTGGCTCTGATGCCAAATGTAAAATATAAAAAAACAATATGAAACAATTGAATTCATAAAAGCGAAAGCAAATGGATCATTAAATACCTCCAGTCATTGCTCTGTTTTGCACGAATTTTGTACACTGTGTTTCATGAATTCTTGGTTTTTTGGACACTCACAAATCCACTCAGATGGTGTATTGTTGTTTTTTCATAAATGTATACCCAGGGACCAAAGAATGAAAATTTTCAAAATTTTCGTGTGTCTCGACCGTGACCATCACACGGATCTTAAGGGTTGCCGAACGGTTATTCTAACAATTAACCGTTCGGCGGTTGATGCTAATTTGTTATTCTCCACGCGGGCCAATTAGAGTCCAACAATCTTGACTTCCAGGAATAGCTTCTTTCAAATTGTCTTCCAACAGAGATGTTTTCCTAGACTTGGGCTTTTATGGAGTTCTCTTTAGTCATGACTTTGGGCCTTGAGCTATCAAGATTACCCACAACAATTGCTCCCAGTGTGAAGTGACTCTTTGAATTACTTCAGCTTTCCAAGTTGAGACTTCGTTAGGTTTCCTGTTGCTTAGAAGTCGAGCCGTTGCTTATCTTAGGGTTGCTTATCGAAGAAGACTCGGACTGTTGCAATGATTCCACTATTAAAGGTCTAACATCTTGAGCAGCCAGATAGTCACATCTATTGACCAAGCTGTCATGACATGTCATAAAAAATGTCGCTTTGACTTCTAAAAGCTTAATTCAAACCATTGGATCAACTTAAGGTTTTCCCGCCTAAGGTTTGGACCAAAGGATCATGACCTTTGGATGCGTTATTCCTGGGCTCTTAGATCGATAGTTTCATGATCGAATAGTTGAGATAACTCCTCAGAAAGGGTTTATAAATATGAGTTTTAAAACTCATTTTAGCCACTTCAAATCCTTGTAACTTTTATTTTGTTTCTTCAAATCATGGCCTCTTTCTAGTAGTCCTTGAGAGGTGGAGTCATTGTTCGATGGAGTCCACAAGTACAAAATTATACAAGTAATAAAGTGTACCACAAATACAAATACGGTTCCCACAGAGATTGGTTTAATTTTTGTTAATTACTAAAATTGTATTAACTCTAGGATTATTTGAATAATTGATTAAAAAAACTAAAATTAGAACTAATTCAAACAAAATCTAAATAAATTATATGAAACTAATGAAATAAAATAAAATGAAAGAAAATGCTTTAGGGATTCAATTTCACCTAATCATATCACTAAGCATTTATTAACTGCCTTACTTGTATTGTCTAGCCAAAATCTCCTAAATTCTCCAAAAGTGCCTCCCGATAGTCATTTAGAAATATTCTATGTTAACTAGTAAACTATATTCCTATGTCTACTAATTAATTAGAGCTTATTAGACATTAGAATTTCACTAATGGCTACATAACCATAGTGATTATATCCCTATCTTACCAAGATTATATTACTCCATGATTAGCCTAACGCATATATTAAGTAGGATTGAAATTTATAGAACACAAAACTAATGTATAAATAAAAATAAAAGTAAAAAAAAAATAAAAACAAACAACACCAATATACAAGCATTTTTAGAATATACAAAGATTTAAAAAAAAAATCATCCAAATAGAGGTGTCAAAAGCTCCAAAATTTCTTTTTCCTCAATCTTCTTCTTCCTCTTCTTTGAAACTCTAAAAATCCTCTCTAATGGTGCTTTGAAAGAAAAATAACATCTAAAACTAAAAACTAAAATAAATCCTAAATCTAAATACAAAACTAAACAATAAATTTATTATTATTTTTTCTTTTTTTCTCATTTTTCTTCTTAGAAATCAGTTCCCAAAACTAAAGAAGAATGCCTGTTCAAAGTTTGAGCTTTGTGCTGCACACAAAATGGTGGCTCAATGAGTGACGTGCTACTTCTCTTTTTCTCCATTGGCACATCAGGCCGCCACGTGGCAAGGAAGTGGAGAAACGTAGATTTGGGACACGCAGAAGCTCGGGAGTGGATAACATCGCAGGTTGTAAGGAGCAAGCGTGAGGAGCGAAGCACTGATCTCACACAGCTGAGGTAGTGGGTTGACACAAGGTGGCATGTGGCACATGATGAGTGACTCGGCCTACTACTGGTCTGTCTAAGACGCGTTCTGGTTTGGAGTGGGATGCACGTGCACATCTGGACCTTCCAGGTACTGATTCGACGGCTAGTGTAGGGAGTGCTTGAGCGTTGGGCTTTATGCAATTGGTCCTCTTTGTGGGTTACTTTAAAATTTGGTATTTTTTTTTTTTTTTAGTTTTAACCCTATTTAATCTCCAAAAATTTTATTTTACCCTTGCCACCTACACAAAAGAGGAAAATAACATAAAATGGAGGAGGAGGAGGAGGAGGAGGAGGAAGAAGATGATGATGATGATGATGATAATTTTACTTAAAATAAAATAAAAGGAAAAATATATGAAGATAAACATAATTAAACAAAATTAAATAAAATATCAAGAACATATAAAAAATATGTGCATTTAAGTGAATAAATAACTTTATTTTTATAGAGTTATCACACCCCTAAATTATATATTTTCCTTGTCCTCAAGCAAACAAAGAAAAAAAAATAAAAATAAAAAATAAACTAGAGACAAATTATATTAAAATGGTGATTCCCTCAAGTTTCCACAAAGATTGACTAAAATGCATAGTTTAAGTAAATATGCAAAAATTAATCAAGCTTTGTGATTGATGAGACTGTAAAAACATACATTTCTTAAGGCTAAAATCAATAATTTTGTATTAACATTTCTCATTAAATCTCCTAGTTATGGCATTTGTGTAATAATTGGTATTTTAGTATCTTAATATGAAAATATGTTTAAAAATATATTTTTAGTGTATTTTTATGTTTAATAATATTTTATAATTTTTAGAATCAACTATGTGTGTTTATAATTAATTAGTTTTAAAAAAATCAAAACCATAAAAAAAATAATGTTGTGTGATTTTATTTTGAGTCTTAAAATATGTATAAATAAGTTTTGAGTTTGCAAATATGTTCTATAATATTTATAGTGATTTCTAAAAATAATCTCAGATTTTAAATGACATATCTGTTAAGGCTTGTTAATTTTAGAATTTTTTTTTATCTATTTTAGTAATTTTTGTATGTTTTATTGTAGAATAAATATTTTTAATCATTGTAAAAATTATGTTTTTAAAATAATTAATTTTAGTTTAGTTATTTTATTTTAGATTTAAAATTTGTAAGAAAAACAGAGAAAAACAACGTAAAAATTGACCTCAAATGCTTAAGAAATAAAAAATAAAATTAAATCAAAGATGACATGTGGCGCACTCACAGCCGCACGTTTGAAACACCCAGCGCATAAAAGCCATTCATGTAAACCCTTAGTCTCGCAAAATCGTGTACATCTCGCCCATGTGCACACGCTTTCGTAACCACCAGATGAGCTAACCTTGGCTTGATCAACGGTCCACAACGTCCTACACGGTCCCTATTCCAGTGCGCAATCTTAGCGGCAACTCCAGTCAACATTCAACAAATCCAATAGCCAGTCTTTGTTCATCCCTTTCAAGCGCCACATCGAATCGGCAAGCAAAATCAGCACATTCCAGATTAATCCGAGAGAAGAAAAAAAGAAAAAAAATTAGATAAACTCTAATTTAAAAGAGCGCATGGTCAGAAAAAATAATTCACAAAATTCCAAAAAATAACAAAATTGCCATCCTACTCAAATGCAACTTAAAAAATCCCAATAAAATAATAGAATAATAAAAATAAATAAAAATATATAAATAGTAATTTTCTCTATATAAATACTCCCTTAATGGCTTGTATTCTTCACTTGTTCTCCTTGTCAGAAATTCCTTTCCTCTTGTAAATATGTAGTCATAAGTTTAGTTTTAGTCGTTCGTTGTTTCTAGTTTTATGTTTTATGTAAAATATTCCTAGTTTATGTTGTAAAATAGTTGTGCTTGGTAAAATTATGTGCGTTTCTACCTTCAACGTGTCTTCTTAAATTTCCTTTTTGCTATGGAGAGAGGGGAAAATTTTGGCAAAATCAAGGTAAATATTTTTAGTTTTTCAATGTTTTATAAGTTGTTATAACATTAAAATTATTTTTAGAAAACTTATGATTTTCATGTTTACTTAGCTAAAATTCTTACAAAATTAAGTTTTAATTTATCTTAGACATAGGCTGGCACGGGTAATGGTTAGGAACACTTTGATTATTCATAGACAGGGAATGACATGGTAAATGCTTAATTGTAAATTTTGTTGCTAATTTTAGTTGGTTAATTTTGAAATCATACATATTTGTAAAAAATAAGTTTTTGATACATTATAGACATGAATTGGCACATTGAATGCTTAGTAACTCTTGATTTATTGTAGATAAATGATGATATATTGTATACTTAAACCATTTTAATAAATAATTTTAGAAAAACTAAAGCATATTTAAATTAATTACCAGAATTAAAACTTTAATTCTTAGCATTATTTAAAACTGTTGTTTCTTCCAAGTTAATTTGCACTTATTGTTAAAGTTCCATCTTGTAGTTAATTACACTTATTAAAGTTCCATTTACCATTCTCATTTAAGTCATATTTCTTATTGTTGAAATTCCAAAAATCACCCAAAAAAAAAAATCTAAAACAGAAAAAGTAAAAAATGTGTAAATATTGTAAATAAAATTAGCTTTAATCCCCAAAATTTTCAGCTAAGAATAATATTACTGATATATTGGACCTTTGCAATATATTTTTCCTATAGGATCGACCTCGAATTCACCAAGTATTATATTTTGGACAACCTTATACTTGAGGTTATATCGGACTTACACTTTTAAACCTGAATAAGTTTTTGACGCCGTTGCTGGGAAACAGACAAACATAAGGACAATATACTAGTATATTATATATGGCTGGATAAACCGCCTTCCTATTATATATATATATATATATTTATGCACTTTTATGTTTTTTTACACTTTTTATTTGTCTTTCTAACTTTTATATTTCCAACACTTCTAACTTTCTAGCTATCTAATCTAACATCCAACTTCTAACTTTTTATTTTTTTTGCACCTTTTATTTTTCTTTTATCTTAAAGGGACAGTTGTACCATTCGATCCTGTTAATATTTCTGTTATTATTAATTTTCTTTGTTCTGTAGGTGCTAAAAATAGCAAATTAAAAATAAAAATAAAAAAATAAAAAGTAAAAAGCCTAAAAAAGTTACTGTTCACGTAGTTTGCATGTTAATGTCAGGTTACTATTCACGTAGACTAAACTTTGCTTGTTTTTCTTTTGTGTTTGTTTGGTTTCATATGTCTTAAAAATTAAAAATGTTTTGTGAAGTTCATAGAGAAATCATTGTAAATTTTTCCCAACAACACTTGGAACCACTTTATAGTGCTTGGTGGAGATACAAGAATTCGTTAGATAGGTTTCCTTACCATGGCTTTTCTTGGGATTATTTGTTAGGAATTTTCTATGATGGGTTAAGTCATGAGACTAAAAATTGGGCAGAAAGAGGAGATGGATCCGCCTTTTTTTTCTTTTTTACAAATTATCAGTAGACGAACCCTTTTATATGTTAGAGGATATGGTTAAGTATGATTATTGGTGATTGAATAGTTTTGAAATTGATTTAGGCTTTGAAAACAATTCAATCTTTTTGGAACCTTGGCCAGACACTTAATCTGAAATTTTTGAACCAACTGATGAACTGCAGAATTTATCAAATTCTTCGAATAGGGAAAATTTAGAAATCCTAAGAGAATATTTTGAATCCATGAGAAGAGTATTGGAAAATGAAGAAAATTTGGAACAACCATTTGGAGAGGAATGTAAAAAAGAGAAAGAAGCCTTGGTCACAAAAAACGAACAATCACTACCTTTACTTTTGGGTTCTGAACTAATGTTGCTACTATAATTAAAAAAAAAAGACTATACTTACCATTATTCTATATGGTCACCACTTCCTCCCCCATTTCTAGTGTCTTTCTTATGGACTTACCATGACTATAAAATGAATCCAAGTCATACAAGCTCAAATGTTTTTCATGTTGCCAATCTTAAGGGCACAATTATATAAAACCCACATGTGATATCTTTTGATATATTTTATAGGAGAAAACTACTTTTTGATGACTTTTTACATTCTTTTGTAATGTAATAATTTCGTGTGTGTAATTTTCTAAAAATTCGAAATCTTCTTTTGAAAAATTCATTTAAAATGGCTGAGGTTATTGAGGTTATAATCAAATTTGATTAGTTGGTAATTTGTATCAATGGCTTCTAGAAATGCATTTTAATGAAAAGATTAAAATGATTTTTTTTTTATTTTTAGAAGTTTTTCTTAAAAAAACACACAAAAAAAAAAAGTTTAAAACAAAAAAAATTAAAATTTAAAATCACAAAAATATTTTCTTTTTCTTTGTAAATAAATGTTATTTTTTCCACCATTTTTAGAACACTTAGCAAAATTACTGTTTGGCCTACTCTATATTAATCTTTTACGTGTTAGAACAATTTCTCTCGTGTCTAGATAGTGTTGATCCTTTGTCTATAAAACCGTTTATTGTGCATTCAAGTCTAGAATTCTCTGCTCTTTCTCTCTCTAAAATTTTCTTTCTCTCGCTAAGCTCTTGAATTTTCTTTTCCTTTTCTCTAAATCTCCAAAGCTTTCCAAAAAACTTTCAGAGTTTTCTCAATCTTTAAATACTTTCTCTAAAAAGTGTTCGATCTTTTCTTTCTTAATCTCACAAAATCTTCTTAATACTCTCTTAGAAGCTCTCAGATCCACTTAAAGTATTCAAATCTCAAAGCTCTCAATTCACTCTTAAGAATCTCTTTTTCTCTCTCAAATCATCGATCCTAAATATGATCACCTAAAGAGATACTTTTTTTTCCCTTTCTCAAAAAGAAATTAGGAAGAAGTACAAAGCTCAAATCACTTGTCTTTAGGTCCTTTCTCGTTTCAAACTTCCAACCGATGTAAAAATATATATAAAAGGTTTTATTAATCCTAATAATGTCATAAATATACGTCTCCCTGGAATGGGTATAAGTCTTTGTGCAAGAAAAAGAAGAGCTCGAGCTATAGTATCTAAGTGTCTTAAGTGTTCTCATCAAAACTGTAAGCGTACCTGCAAGTCAAAAGGTCTTACGTCTATAAATAGGGAGGATAAAATACTATTATGTAAAGATGGGTTTTCAAAAAAAAAAAAAAAACTTAGATGATCTTCAAGATTCTCTTTTAGACCATCCTAGTGGTTATGTTCAAGGAGCCATTTGTAAACTTTCACCTTAGTTTCATGCAGAAAAAGTATGTCTAGGGAATCTGATGTTAAAAGACCCAATTGTTCAGTTTGCGAGAATGTTAGAAGGAAAATAGTCACCTGGTCCATCTGGTTCTAAGTAAAATTTGTAAAGTATTTTTAATTTTTGTGTGCTTTTGGTTTTTTAAATTGTTGAGAAATTATTTGAGATATGAATTTGGTTTTAGCGAAAAATCATCAAAATCGCTGAGTAACAGATTTTCTAGAGACACGTTTGGATGAGCATGAGTTTTCATTCATTCTCAAATAAATTTTCATACAAAACATAAAAAATTTTAAAAAGTTTTTTTTTTTTTTGGTTTTTGTGACTGTTACAGTAGTTGTTTGCTCAATTATTGTGTTTGTCCTGTTCACTTTTATTATTTTATCTTTCCTATCAGATATATTATTCGATAGGTATTTGGTTGTCATATACATTTTGGTTTTGTCCTATTTTGTTAAAAGTTGTACAGTTTTGTTTAATTTTTCAAAAGTTGAATGGTTCTTGTTGGATAAAATTTTCAAAAGTTTACAGTTGAGTAACATCTTTTCTATATCTGTTTTCACCTACCCATTTGTAATGCCTACCTAATATAAATTTAAAATACTTCATATACTAATATTAAGTGTTATTACTCTTAATTATTTACAATTATAATATTAAGTACATAAGGTTAATATGAAAATTTGAGAACATTGGAAACTTTGAAATTCTTTATATAACTAGAGTATAACTTTACTTTATAAATTTAAACTGGTTGATTTTATATTCAAAATGTAATACAAATCTCAAAATAAAATTAGTCATATCATAGTTACATCCTCTAAAGGCATTCAAAAGGAAGCAGTGAAAAGTCCCAAAATAGGTCAATTTTGTCCATATACACAAGTCCACAAGTTTATAGGAGAGCGCCAGCTAGCTACCTAGCATTTTGCTGCCAATGCTGAGAATTATTGTTAATTGCATCACCATAACTAAGTGACCTTATGCCCAGTAAGTAGAATTAATGAGTAACATGAATGGCTATGCCATGAATGATCCCATATAAGTCATGCTTTTCTTTCCTTTGAAAACTTGTTTTGTATAAAATATAACGTGTGCATGATTTTTTTAGGGCTTCCTATAAGACGTAGGTTTCGTTTCGTCAATTTCTTTGGACCATTAATGCCATCATGTGGCTTCCTAAGGCGCAAGTCCCTGTCGAGACAGTCTCCATCGAGATAATAATAAGGTCCATAAGTCTCTATCGAGACAAGATATCAAAATTGTAGGCCTCCATTGAGACAATACAATGGAGCAACCTCTATCGAGACTAACTCCATTAAAGATATCATCCCGTCATAAGTAGCCCATAAAACCTCATAAAACTTCTTCCTATATGCTTCAACTTTTAAATAACATTTTGGGTACAGTATCTTTAACATATAATGCATGCTTACAGGAAGCTCAAAATGAAAACATGCTCATGTTATTTATACTCCATAAAGTCATAACCATATATACAAACATGTACAACATTTATGGTGATGCAGGTGAAGTTCTACTTACCTCATATTATGGAGTAATGTAAACTATTGTTAGGGTTTTCTTCTTCAGATCTGGTGTCTATTTCTTTTGAAAATAGGTGTTTATATTTCATCATAACCCATTAAACATATACTAGTTACTTAAGTGTTAAGGAGCTCATTTCAAGTTTAAATTCAATCTTAAATAAAAGAAAGACAGTCCCCACAAACATGTCATCTATAACCTTATAGTTGCAACCATATTAAATAATAGGAAAGGTGGTGAAAGCTAGAACTAAATATTCTACTTGTAAACCCCTTAACACTTCCTTGTATTTTCCAATAAAATAAAGAACTTAGCTTATAAAAATATTACTAAGAATAGTAATTTTAGTAAAACTCATAAATTCATGTAATGTAGAGGATAAAATATCAAACCTAATCCCAAAAGTCCATTAAAGTATTAAAAAATATGAACATTGATAACATAGCAAAACTAGTTAGCTTTAAGGACAAAAGTGGACTTTTGGTTTCTAAATGGTTCAAAACTTTTTCTAAGAATTTGGGCAGCATTTCCCTTAAATTTTTAACACTCTTCAAAGTTTAAAATTCATCAAAATAACCTACAAACAAAAACAAAAACAAAAATCTGGGGTATTCACAAGACCACAAATCGACCCCAAATTTTTAAAATTCACATAATTACAAAACTTTTCATTCCAACAACAAAATCCCTTTTTATTAGATCATTTTTCTATAATTCCTAACCTTGAATAGCATTAAATTATGCTCATATCATGTCCCAAAGTTTGGTTATACAACCAAAGAAAGAAACCTTAAAATAGTTCAACAATTCTCACCTTAGTGAAGCAACTTAGACTCTTCTCCTCCAATTTTACTTTTCCTACTTTAAAAGGATGAAACCAAGGCTTATGTTCTTGCTATGCACATAAAAAAAATCCTAGAATTGTCCAAAAGAATTAGATTGTAGGTCTATCCCATACCTTGAAAGATTGAAACTCAAAACCATAAAATTAGGCTTATCTTGACTAGTTTCGGTTTCTCTCTCTAGTCACCACTCAAACCTTGACCAAGACACTTGGAGATGGCTTATCTTCTTTAACCCTAGCTAAAAATGGAGTATTTCTCTATAGAAGGGTCGAATTTAGGAGCAAGTGAGCTAAAATGAGCTCACTTACTTGCTTAGTTCCATTTAAAGTACCACACACACCCCCTTAAGTTACTTAACAATTAAGTACTCTCTTATTTGCTTGATTAGTGTCCCTTTTTTGTAGCTTAAACATCAGCCATTTAGCGTCTAAAACACTCATACACAACCCTAATTAAAGCTAAACCATAGCCACTTATTTAGCTTATTAACTTAGTTGTACTCGCTTATACTGAATTTTCGGTACACCAAAAATACTAGTTTCTAAACTTTGATAGTTTTTCACCAAAACTAAACCAAAATTTTTAAATTTCTTCCAAATACACTCAAACATTGGATAACATGATTCTTTACTCAATTCCCAACTTGTTGAAACCCTAATTGAGTTTGTAAACTTGAATACCAAAAAGGTCATTTATTTAGGGTTTTGACGTAAACTTACAACTAAAATACATATCATCCTCTTATAATAGGCCTTGTATCATTCTTAATAACATTCCACAAAATTTCCTACTTGTCATAAGGTCTCCTTTAATAATTATTCCGAACACATACATTACTTTACTTCACATAAAATAGCATTTTCATCATAAATAGCCTTCAAACCATCATTGAACTCTTAATTTTAACTCATCCATTATAATTGTATATCAAAGACTATTAGAATTCACTTTTCCATTTTTTTCTAAACTGGATCCATCTTTAGGAAATTCCAAGTCATTTAGCTATACATTCAAATGAAATTATATAAAACATACTTTTGAAAATTATATACGCTATTAATATAATCAAACATGTCTCAAATGATTATGAAACATCATATAATGCAATTAATGTCATGAAATAATGCAATGCATTGGCCAACAAGTATGTGAGAATACCAAGCATCATAACTGTCCCCTCCTTATGAAATTTTGTACCCAAAATTTACTTATGGAACTAGTGTGGATACTTTGATCTCATGTCATCATCCAATTCTTATGTAGTTTCTTCAACTGAATGGCTCTTCCATAACACTTTAACTAATGGAGAATTTTTTTTTTTGAGCATCTTCTCTGTCCTATCTAAAATTTTCAACGGTTGTTCTTCATAAGCCAAATCTTCTTCAAACTCAACATCTTCTTGTTTCAGCATATGTGAAGGATTAGAAACATACTTTCTCAGCATTGACACATGAAATATGTTATGTACTCCTGCAAATGATGGTGGCAAGGCTAATTGATAAGCCACTTTTCAAACTTTCTCCACAATGTCATAAGGACCAATGTGTCTTGAACTCAATTTTTCCTTTTTACCAAATCTCATCATTCTTTTTGTCGGTGCAATCTTTAGAAAAATTTTCTCTCTCACTTCAAACTCAACATTCCTTCTCTTAGAATCTATATAGCTCTTTTGTCTACTTTGAGCCATTAACATTCTCTTGCCTTCACATAAAATGGCATTTTTAGCATAATAGCCTTAAAACCATCATTGAACTCCTAATTTCAACTCATCCATTATAATTGTATATCAAACACTATTAGAATTCACTTTTCTATTTTTTTTAAACTAAATCCATCTTTAGGAAATCCCAATTCATTTAGCTATACATTGAAAAGAAATTGTATGAAACATACTTTTGAAAATGATATAGATGATTAATGTAATCAAACACATCTCAAATGATTATGAAACATCATATAATGCAATTAATGTCATGAAATCATGCAATGCCTTGGCCAACAAGTATGTGAGAATATCGGGCATCACACCATTTGTCTTCAATCACACTCAATCATGTAGTATATCTCATTTCTCGTTAGAGTCTTACTCAGAGCAGTGTAAAAAGTTTTCAACTCAAAAAAAAAAAAGTTAAAAGAAAATTCTAAAAGGAAAAAAAGAGTCTTAGATTTTTAGAAACCATTATGGATTCCTCATCCCAATCATCTCTAAATTTCAAAAACATCTGTGTGTTTTGTGGTTCTAATCCAGGAAAGGGTATTGACCACTTAACTACTGCATTCTATTTAGGGCAAGTCTTGGCGAAGAGAAAAATAAACCTTGTGTATGGAGGGGGTAGTGTTGGTTTAATGGGAATTGTCGCAGCTGCAGCCAACATAGGAGGAGTCTTAGTTATTGACTCTCGTTTTCTTCTTCAAGATAATCTGTGTGGTAAAACCATAAGAATCGAGAGAATTGTCAAAAATAACCCTAATCATTTAAAACTTTTGATTCGTCACTCAAATGCATCCAGTGTTTTACCAGAAGGTCTAGAAACTCTAGAAGAAATGTTTGTCATAGCTAGTTAGAATCAGTTAGGTATTCCTAATAAACCACTAGCTGTGCTTAATATTAATAGTTTCTTTGATGGTCTTTTAAGTTTTCTAAATATTGCTGTGGAATAGAACTTTCTTGTAGAGTTAAAAAGAAAGATTTTTATCTCTACACCTACTGTTGAGGAATTGTTTGAGCAAATATGAATCATCACTCTCGAGGCAGACACTACAACTTCAAAGCTTAGTCGGAAGCATAAATGAGATTTGGATCTTTCTCTCTAAACTCTTTAATGTTTAGTTTTATCTACTGCATGTTTTTGTTTATTTTCATTTGTTTATTTTGAATAACCGCTCTAGTATATATATTTTGTTATTCTTTCTACTTAATCTTGTTAAACATTGAGGACAATGTTTAATTTAGGTTGGGGGATTTGTGTTAAATTTTTTTCAAATTTATGCCAAATTTTTTTTCCAAGTTTGAGTCTGTTTTTGTGTGTTTAAAATAGGACTTTTTCTAAAACCAAATGTAATTAAAAAAAGAAGAAAGAAAAACCCAAAAAAAAAAAAAAATGAAAAATTGAAAAAAAGAAAGAATTGTTTGTTGTGTGTAAAACTGTTAAGATTCTTGTTTTAATGTTGGGATGGTTGAGTGAGGGAGTTACTCTTGAAATGGATCTCAATTTCATTTGAGAATGTCATCTTTCATATATTTTCATTAATGCTGCATGCATGCATGTTTAGGATAGTTGAGTTATGGAGCCTTTTGCATTCTTGTGACGTGTCCTAATCATGTTTGTAACACATTTCCACTTACATCTTTAAAAAAAAAACTAAAAATTGAGAAATCTTAAAAATAAAAGAATAAAAAAATTTTAGAACCTGAAAAAAATATTTTCTAAATATTTGTTTTCTTTGTTTTTGTTTTTAAAGTGCCTTCTATCCGATGAAGAAATATGGTTATATCATGGCTTATTATAAAATTTAGATATTGTTAAAGCTTATGTAAGTTTCTTGTATCTAACTCATATTTAGATTGATTTTCCCAAAATTTGAGCACTTAATCTTAATCTTTAACTTGTTATACTAAGTTTAAATCCCTGTCAAGGCAAAAGCCTAGATAATATTAGGTTAAGAACAAAATTTAGGCCATCTTTGAATCGTTTAAGCTTTTCAAGCTTACCTGAATACATTTTATATCCCTAATTACCCCGTTGTGCTTAATGTTCCATTTTCTTTGTCACTCACAGATTTTTAGCTTAGCCTTTTTAATAATTTCATATCGTTTCTTTTTACCTTTCACTCATAAGGCATATAATCGGTTCAGATGCATTTTGTGTTATGCTAAAGCAATGGGAGGATAGGAAGGGTTATGAAAGCAAGTTTTTTTTATTCTTTATGTCTGTAAATTCAAGAAAATTTAAAAAATAAAAAATAAAAAATAAAAAAATTTAAAATAAAAAAAAGAAAAAGAAAAAAAAAAGAGAATACAAAGTGGGTGTCAAATGAAAGTTTACTTCAAGTCTGGGATTGTTATTTGGGACATAATTTGTACATTTCAACGATTCGAGAACAATTTAAGTGCTTTATAAGTGAATTAAGCTTCAAATTTATCCTTCACCCTACCTTTTTACCTTAGCCTTACAATACAGGCCGAATAAAGTTCTTATGGTCTTTAATTTATGGTTATTCCACATTACTAGAGAGAGGAAGGAAAAACAAACTTATAAGATTTTGTTAAAATAAATTTTCTTATATTAGCATAAATTTATATGATTTGTATACAATGATTAGTTATAGAATTGCACACATACATGGGAAAATCTATCTTAAATATTAGACATACTCTTGAGATAAAGCATAAACTTGAATAGCATCTACATTTTATTTTAGGCCATGATTTCCCTAAGAAAATTCTGCAAGGAGTCACAAGCTTTTTAAAAATCAACCATTTGGTTTGTTTTTATCATTTTAATTGCTAAAGACTAGCAATAAGCTAGACGGAAAGTGTGATGAGACTGTGAAAATGCACATTTTTTAAGGTTAAAATCAATTATTTTGCATTAACATTTCTCATTAAATCCATTCATTATGGCATTTGTGTGATAATTAGTATTTTAGTGTCTTAGTGTGAAAATTGTTCAAAAATGTATTTTTAGTGTGTTTTTATGTTTAATAATATTTTAGTAATTTTTAGAATCATCTATGTTTGTTTTATAATTAATTAGTTCAAAAATAATCAAAACAATAAAAAAATAATGTTATGTGATTTTATTTTGAGTCTTAAAATGTTTGTAAATAAGTTTTGAGTCTGTAAATATGTTCTCTAATATTTCTTGTAATTTCTAAAAATAATCCCAAGTTTTAAATAGCATATTTGTTAAGGTTTGTTAATTTTTGAAGTTTTCATCTATTTTTAGTAATTTTTGTGTGTTTTATTGTAAAATAAATATTTTTAATTATTGTAAAAATTATGTTTGTAAAATAATTAATTTTTGTTTATTTTATTTTTAAAATCTGCAAGAAAAACAGTATAAAAAGGTGTGAAAAGGGACCTCAAATGCTCAAGCAATCAAAAAATAAAATTAAATAAAAAAGACGACATGTGGCGTAGTTGAAGCTGCACGATTGAAACCGCCCAATGCATCTGAGCCATTCACATGCCCCCTCCCCTCATAGAATCGTGTATGTCTCACCCACGTGCGCGCTCTTTCCTGACCACTAGATGAGCTTACCTTGAGTTGATCGAACAGCCAGCAACATCCCATGCAGTCTAAGCTCCAATGTGTGCTCTCAACTATAGCTCTAGTCAGTGTTCAATGAATTTGATGGCTAGTCTTTGTCCGTCCCTTATAGGCACCACATCGAATCAGCAAGTAAAATAAGCATCTTCCAGATTAATCCGAGAGAAGAAAAAAGGAAAAAAATAAAAAATAAGATAAAATTTGATTTAAAAGAGTGCATGGTCGGCAAAAATAATTCACAAAATTTCAAAAAATCCCAAAATTGCCATCCTACTCAAATACAACTTAAAAATATCCCAATAAAATAATAAATAAAAAATATGTTAATAGTAATTTTCTCCACCTATAAATACCCCCCTTCATGGCTTGTATTCTTCACTCCTTCTCCTTGTGGGAAATTCCTTTCCTCTTGTAAAAATGTAGTCCTAAGTTTAGTTTTAGTTTTTCTTAGCTTTTAATTTTATGTTTTATGTAAAATACTCCTAGTTTGTGTTGTAAAATAGTTGTGCTTAGTAAAATTATATATGTTTCTACCTTCAACAAGTCTTCTTAAATTTACTTTTTGCTGAGGAGAGAGAGGAAAATTATGACAAAAATTAAGGTAAATATTTTTAGTTTTTCAATGTTTTCTAAGTTGTTATAATGTCAAAATCATTTTTAAAAAATTTATGATTTTCATGTTAAATTAGTTAAAATTCTTACAAAATTAAGTTTTAATTTATTGTAGGCATAGGCTGGTACGGGTACTGCTTAGGAACACTTTGATTATTCATAGATAGGGAATGACATGGTAAATGATGAACTATAAATTTTATTGGTAATTTTAGTTAGTTAATTTTAAAATCATACATATTTGTTAAAAATGAGTTTTTGATGCAATATAGACATAAATTGGCACATTGAATGCTTAGTAACTCTTGATTTATTGTAGACAAAAGATGACATATTGCATAGTTAAACCATTTTAATAAATAATTTTAGAAAAACTAAAACATACTTAAATTAATAGCCAGAACTGAACCTTTAATCCTCGACGTTGTTTAAAACTGTTGTTTCTTCTAAGTAAATTTGCACTTCTTGTTAAAGTTCTATCTTCTAGTTAATTGCACTTATTAAAATTCTATTTACCATTCTAATTTAAGTCATATTTCTTGTTGTTAAAATTCCAAAAATTACAAAAAAATTCTAAAAATAGAAAAAGTAAAAAATGTGTAAATATTGTAAATAAAATTAACTTGGATCCTTAAAATTTTCAACTAAGAATAATATAACTAATATATTGGACTTTTGCAATACTTTTTTCTTATGGGATCAACCTCAGATTCACCAAGTATTATTACTTAGACAACATTATACATGAGGTTATATCAGGCTTACACTCTTAGACCCGAATAGTGATTAATCATTCCAATTATTGCGTTAATCCTTGAGTGTGTACCATTCCAATTGAATTCTCCAAGTTTATGTGCATAGTTTTTTCACTCTTTGTTGCTTGCAATTTTGATAAGCTTATGAAATCTAAAATTACCAACAATCACAAATAACGCAAACAAGTCTCATAGGTTTGCTTTTTGTCTTTCTCCACTAATGTAGACCAAAATTACACTAAGGATCTTTAGGATTTCAATAAGCTTGTAATGTTTAGCTTAAGTCAAGGGTAGGATGAGATAAAATTTGTGGCTCAAAGCATCCTAAGCACATAACTTATCTAGGACCTTGCTAGAGCCAACTTCAAACTCCAAGTAGCTCCCCAAACTTTGTTTCAACTTTCTTCTGTCAACCAATTTATTATTTTCTTTTTTTTTATTTCTTCTTTTCTCATTTTTTTTTTCAATTTTTTTCTTTTTTTTTCCTTTTTTTTACTACTATGCCCCTAAACTTGTATCTTTGTTTCTTTTTATAAACCAAGGGTGTAACACATTCTTTTTTAACTTTTTCAAAATTTTTCTTTTTTTTTTAAATATAAGACATAACACAAAAAAAAACTTTCTAAACTCCAGCCCTCCTCCCATAGCTTAGGATAGCTCAAAAATAATTCCTAGATAGATCAACATACTTACAATAGGGTAAGGATTAGAAATTATTTAAATGGCTAGGCTAAAAATATGGATAACAAAGAAAGGAAAATTAAGGCTCAAAGGGTTATACTAAGGGCAAGAATATGTCAAGGTTGGCTCAAAATGACTCAAGCGGTCCAACAAGGGCCTAAGTCATTTCCTTAATGAGGTGAGGTTTAGGATTTCACCTTGAGAGTAAATCAAGCAAATTCTAGGACTTGCGAGATCTTAAAAATCACATATACACATAAACATTCTCCAAAAATGCACACAACTCAAAGATCAAGGCATGGTGCTCAAAGTAAAACAATCATAACCAAAATGAAGCAAACTCAAAAACTAAGGACAAAACTAGACAATATTCACATTTTTCTACAAGCAATATACAATTTTCAACCATAATTCTTATCATTGGTCTAGGAAATATTACCAAAGAAAACACAAAAATCTCTATTTATTCAAAACTTTTTAAAAATTTTTAAATTGTTCAAAGAGAAAAAGAAAAGAAAAAAACAAAATTTTAATCTCCCCCCAAACTCAATATGCACAATATTCTCAATGTATAAGAAAGCATAAAAATAAGAAAAGTTTAAGAAAACTCCTTTCGTTGATGCTTGTTGATGCTTATGCATGGCTTGATGTCCTTGAAACTCATTTGGCGCCTCCCACGTTACCAACTGCTTTTGGTTCCACCATTTGCCTACAAGAGAAAAAGAGAAAAAAAAAAGAGTAAAAAGTTTTTAAGACTAACATTTATTAAAATCAAACAAAACAAAGAAAAGAGTTTAGAAAATTAGGTTGCCTCCCAAAAGTGCTTGATCTATAGTCGTCGGCTTGACTTTTTGGTGAAGTCTCATAAAAGAATGGCTTCTGCCCATAGTAGGTGTCATGCAACACCACATATGGGTCTTGTGTTGTGATGTCCTCAAGCTTGGCATGAATTGGAAGAATTTGACATGCTGCTCTAACAAGACTTGGCTTCAAATAATTGGCTTGATGGAAGAACTCCATTCTTGTCTCTAGCTTATAAGGTAGATAATATGATGATGGTGGTGATAATGGCCAAAAAGGATTACTTGGTGGTGTAAATAATAGAACCATTGATAAGCTCAAATCAACGTTTCAAGGTTTCAAATGATGCATTTACTAATTCGTCCATCCGCTCAAGACCTCGAGCAAGAAAATCCTCTATGGTAGACTCCTTTTCTTGAGTCTGAGTGCCATACCATGGCTTTGCAAAATTTGAATTTCTCTCCTAACAATTCAAATGCTAATAGTCATATTCCGCCATGTCTTCCGACATAAAATAGGCTACATCTACAAATTATTGGTTAAAAGTGGTGGTACCATCTCCAATTTCAACCCAATATCTTGTTGGAGCACATAAGTCATTAAGAAAGATTTGAAGTTGCCATTCCTTGAAGAAACTATAATAAGGGAACCTACAAAGCAATTCTTTATATCTCCACCAAGAATTATATAAAGGTTTCAAATCTTGTTGAACCAAATTCATGAGCACTTGTCAATCAAACATCTCAAAGTGTCGCAATAAAAAGAAACAACTAAAAGACAATAAAAAATAAAAGAGACCCAAACAAGTTAAAAAGATTCAAATTAATCCAAGAGTTAATTGGCATCAATATTAAACTAAATAAAACAATCCATGACAACGGCGTCAAAAACTTGTTCGTTGGAATCCACAAGCACAAGGAATCGTATAAGTAATAAAGTATACTAAGAGTACAGATATCATTCCCACATAGATTGTATTTAATTTTCATTAACTACCAAAATTGTATTAACCCTAGGATTATTTGAATAATCGATTAAAAATAAAATTAAAGTTAAAACTAATTCAACAAAATCTAAATAAACTAAATGAAACTAATGAAATTAAATAAAGTGAAATAAAACACTCTAGAGATTCAATTCTGCCAAATTATGTCACTAAGCATCTATTAATCGCCTTAATTATATTGTCTAGTTAAATAAAAGCCAAAATCTCCTAAATTCTCTAAAAGCCCTTCCTGGTAGTCATTTGGAAATATCCTATCTTAACAAGTAAACTATATGACTATGTCTACTGGTTAATTAATACTCATTAGGCTCTAGAATTTCACCAATAGCTTCATATTCATAATGGGGTATATTCCTACATCGCTAAGATTACATTACTCCATGATTAGCCTAGAGCATAGATCCTCCTTCCAGTAGTAATTCATAGCTTCCTAATCATTTAATTGGTGATCAATCAACTAGAAGCATTAACACCACATAGAATAATTATCCAACACAATTTAGACAAACACAATAAATTTGAGTAAATGGAAAATCAAAAACAACATAAATTAAGTTAGATAGAAATTTATAGAACACAAAACTAATGCATAAATGAAAATAAAAGTAAAACTAAAAATAAAAACAAACAAGACTAACATACAAGCATTTTTATTTAAATGGTACTTATATAAAGCCGGCAAAATCAGCCAGCAATAAATGAGTTATAAAAGGAGGAGCATTTACAGTTCCTTCCCCATCCAACACACCTTTAAAAGAACTAACTATTACAACTCACTTTTTTCGAATCATAACTAAGCATTCTTTTACTCATTTTAAATTTTATTTAAAGTCTTAAAAATATGTGCATTTTTTTAAATTGAAATCAAAATCTTACTTTAAATCATTAACATTAGTTTCATTATATATGATTAATTAGTATACCAAAACATAACTTGTCTGATTTTTTTTAAATATTACATACTTTTTATTACCATGTATATATACACACACATATGCATAGCGGAAGCTTTACTACAGCGGCATCCATACCCTATCTACATAATTGTCCACCCATCATGACCAGCTCCACATTGAAATTATTCCGGTCTCTTGGCTGGATTTCCTATGGCATGTACAACTAAGTAAGCTATTGCTCAGTAAGTCCAAACACAGCCCACAAGATGAACTTTCTACAAACTTGTATGATCTAATTATGCTCTTTTATGAACTTTCATTATAAGTTATACTTAACTTAACTAGGGCCCAAGTGTTTGTACTAAATGCGCGGAGTGGTCGTCACAGCACCGAGACCGAAACATTCCTTAAAACTCCCCTTATGTCGGGAGGTTGGTACAACACCTCCTTATATATTTTAGTGTATCATTTACCCTTTTTTAAATTATGTGATCATATGATGCATGAAGCCCAACTAATTAAAATTGTATATACTATCATAGTAATCCTTTTTTTTTTCTTTTTACAATAAACTTTTTTTTTTCTTTAAGAGAAAATCATTACTATTCACACTATAGATGGAATTTAGTACCAGTTAATTGTTCTATACTTAAATCAATTTTCTCTATCCTCTTTAGGAATCGCCTTCAAGTCCTATTTAGACAATTTTTTGTTATTAACTTACTTAATATCGACCACCTTATCGAAAATTGAACATATCTTCTAACAATCAATTTTTGGTTATTAGCGTGGTTTTTTTTAGACTTAGATATAACAAAACTTATTTACTTATCTACGAACATCTTCCTGTCACCCTCAAAAATAGGGAAAATTTTCCTCTATGGGAATTTTCTTATGTCGAGAGTTTTGGGTTCGTTCAGAAATGACATTTTTGCCCTCGATAAGTCTTAAAAATCTTTTGAGCTTACATTCATCATTTGAGACTTGCGTTTTGTTATTTTTAATACATTTGATAACGGGTTTGAACACTGATACTTGCTTTGTGGTAAAAATCCATTCTTTATGAGCTTTGCGATTCTAACTTGTTTTATGAAAATTTGACAATTTTGCCCCCAATTTCAAAATCGATTATTTTACATCTTTGGATTTAAATAATTTTTCTTAACAGAGGTCTAAACTCCCCAAATCCCAGAATCCATAATAATTTTTTTTGAAAAACTTTTCTACCTTGTTATTTATTTTTCAAACATTTGATGTTTTAAAATATCCCATAGTGTCACATAAATGTGCTGTAGTGTCACATAAACATGTCATAGTTCCTATTTAATTATTACATAACAATTACTAAAAACACACAATATTTTGGTATATAGTTTAGGGTTTTACCAAAAATTTCCTTGATGAACTTTGTAGGTCTCCACCCAAACTTGTTCTTGGTATTAACCCTTAGCATAAACAAAGTTTATCATCGAAACCCTTTCCAAGACCAAGAAGAAAAATTCAAAGGAAGAAGAAAAAAATCAAAGTTTTACCATAAGTCAAGTCTAGGACTTCTTGGAAGCAATTTCTTTGCTAAAATTTGGAAGAAATTTTTGAGAGAGTGGGTTTAGGGGCTCCAAGTACCTTAGAAAAGTAAATAGGATTTTTTGTCAAAATTTTAACCCCCTTTTCTTTTAAAAAGTTCACTTTTTGTGCTTTTTTGCAATTTTTCTTAATTTTGGGGCAAAAATGCAAAAAAAAAAAAAATTGTCTCCCATCACAAGTGGCTGGCTAGTGTCTCCTTGGATTGGGTGGCCAAATTTGAGCCTTTTGTGATAAAGCAAATGGATCCCACAACCTTTTCATACAGTATAAATTTACACTCCACTGCATTTTTCCTATATTGCAAGTGTAAAATTTTGTACATATATTATCTCTTATAGTCTAAAATTACACTAGCTAACTTTCCTTATACTAACCATCCCTAACATAGTATTTCATATATCTACATTTGTACTTTATCAGTATCTTTTTGTTATACTTTGTATTCCTTTTAATGATGTGTGTATTTTTATATTGTATCCATCAACTGATAACTGGCTAACACCAAAATCTTTTATCAATTTTTTTGATTGTCAACTAATTATTTTTATACTGCTTAGATTATGGTATGATTATTTACTTCAATTATCATTTATTTTTCCTTACTAACTTATACCACAAAGTTTATAATTATTGTGATATAAATTCTAAATTAAGAGTATTTTACAAATTTTTGAGTGATCATACTCAAAAAAATCTATATATTAAAGTACTCTAATTAGCACAGAATTCATATACATAATCCCTACTAATAATATCCTTATTTATTTCATTTTATCATAATTTTTATAGAAATACAAGTTACCGTGGAAAATTCATTATTTAAATCCAAATAAATTTTAGATTTTAATAAACTAATTTTTTTTAGACATTACAAATCTACCCTTCTTAAAATTTTCGTCCTTGAAAATTAGAATAGCTCTTGTTTGTTCCTTTTAATTTCATCCTCTTGTTCCCAGGTTGTTTCTTCTACCTACTAATTGCAGCATATGACCTTAACAAGTAGTATCTTCTTGTTCCTCAATTCTTTCTCTTCTCAAGCCAAAATTTGGACCAGTTTTTCCTCATAGGATAGATCCTCCTAAGCTTCAATCGACTCATATTGGAGTACATGTGATGGATCTGGCACATATTTCTTTAGCGTAGATATATGGGATACATTGTATATAGATGCTAGTTCAGGTGATAAGGCTAAGTCGTAAGCAACGTTGCTTATTCTCTCCAAGATTTCAAATGGTCCGATGTATCTTGGACTCGATTTTGTCTTTTTCCAAAATCTCATTATTCCCTTCATTGGTGCTCTCTTGAGAAAAACTAGATCCCCAATCTAGAATTCTACGGCCCCGTTTGTTTTTGTTCTCATAATTTTTGAAAATGTTTTTGCACACTTTTTGAGGCAAAAATTTTAAAAATACTCTCAGCACAATTCTCAAATAATTCTCATTTTCCAATATAAAAATATTTTCACCTATTTTAAAAAATGGCCCCTAGGGCCTTTGTTTTCTGTCAGCATAACTATTCTAACAACTATGAGCAGTCCCATTTTTTGTTAGATCAACTTCACATCTTCTATTGTTTTTTGGATAAAATCAATGGTCGGCAGCACCTTTTCTCTGGTTTCGTACCAATGGAGTGGTGATCTGCACCCCCTTCCATAGAGAGATTTATATAAAGCCATACCAATAGAAGCATGATAGCTATTGTTATACATAAATTCTATTAATGGAAGCTTTTTATCCCATCTTCCCTTGAAATCCAATATATATGCTCTCAGCATATCTTCTAAAGTTTGAGTCGTCCTTTTAGATTTAACATCAATCTGAGGAAGAAATGCCCTGCTAAAAGTGAGTTTCGACCCAATGCTTGATGAACACTCTTCCAAAATTTGGAGGTAAATCGACCGTCACGATATGAGATATTGGACTTTTGCACCCTATGATATCTAACTATTTAGGCTACATATAGTTTAGCCAATTGCTCTATAGTATTATTAAGCTTAATGGGTAAAAAGTGTGCAGACTTGGTTAATCTACCTACAATTACCCATATGGTGTCATTGTTGGAAAATGAGTATGCAATGAAATTTTAAAATTTTAAATCAGAGTATTTTCTAAAACACAAGTTAGGCATGCTATATACATAAATTAATGATATATCTTACTAACCTTTTGTATACCGAAGTAGGCTCAAATCCATGTTGAGAAGAATGTTCCAAAAGAGCCTCAACCAACTGGTCTTCTTTGCTATTCTCTATCCATGATCGGAGTGTGGGAGGTCACATGTCATACAGCTCTTCCTCTAGGACTCTCCTTCCGACCACTTGAGAAGACCTAGAATTAAGGTTCTTGATTGTGAACAATAGCTCTCAGGGACTCTCAGAGTTTCTAAGACTAGAGTGCTCACGCTATGCTTCTCAACTGATCTGAATAACTGAGAAAACTCACCTCCTATTTATAATTGTCTAAGGCCTCAAAATTTGAATCTGGATCAACTTTTGATGAAAAATGTGTCTAAAATGCATATATAGATTATCGTAGGATCGGCAGGCCAAACTAGGAGATCGGCCTGCCGAACTCACTCCATCGGCAGCAGGTTGAACTAACGCATCAGCCTGCCAAACTTGCAATAATTTGATCCCTAAGAATATCTTATTTTCCACCCAAGATTCTTAGATAGAGCCTTAATTTTAATTCAAATAACCCAATAGAAAAGTTATCTGATCAAAATAGTCATATATGGATGATCTCGTAGAAAATAAACATTATCTAGATAATTCAACGTGTTTATTTTGAGTCAATTTACAAAATTAATTCAACCAATAAACTAACATAGATTATTAAATCTAATATTATCGAATTTCAGCTAATCTAATAATTTAATATAAGTAACCAATATATAGGAAAAACATGTCGTATCGTCACAGGATTTATTATGAGCAAGCAAAGGGGACTTGATGGACCTATACAGTTCAAGCTCTTATAATTATAAATACAATATCCTAGATACATATTTTATAATTATCAATTCTAGCACTACCCTACTAAAAACTTAGAGCTGTACTCTCGAACTATATAAAATTACAAAGCTTTAATAAGCTAACTGCCCATGACATATCATAATGTGTCACATCCTCAAAGGATATTCATAATCGGATGAAGGATAAATTTCGTTTTACCTTCCTGTTTATTTTTATCTTACGTTCCATTATCACGCCATTAGAATACTTACTATCCAAAGACAGTATACTATTCGATTACACCTATTTATCCAAATGGCTGAGTACTATAGTCTTTCAATTACAGGATAATGCATATAAGACAATATCATTAACTCTACAAAAATAGCTATGGATTTCATATATATGAATAACAAGTTTACGCAATCAAGAGTCATGTCTCAAACGTCCCGATATACGTATCATCATAAAGTCAGGATGTCATCCTTTGGTACATCAAAAGACATAAGTTAAGAACACGGGCCCATTAGTCATTTCAAGGTTAAGACACAAAACATATGATTGTCTAAAGTGAATCGATTTGCACAAACATAATTATTAACCAAATCAATTAAACTTTTATGTCCCTAATCCAATACATCGTCACCTATGACAATGCACCATTGTTTTGACTTGTGGAGTACTTCTCAGATGACCAAGACAAGCCATCTTCCATTAGGGATGTAGAGAATATAACAATCTTAGCATGAATAAAGCGCCCAACTTTATTCCCTCGATTGTGGATCTTATGATTTAGACTATCACCTTTAAGATTTATGTCTTTCGGATAATCTGTCCATCATCTGCATGATTCTTAAACGTTTAGACTGACAGTCTAATTTTTTTTTTGGTTATTATATATTCAACAAATATGAACATTGTATGAACAATAAATAAACTCTTTATTGATAAAATGTCACAAAAAATATATTAAAAAATTTTACTCCTTAGGGCACCATGTCTAACAGTCATGTCTTCCTGTGGTTTTGGGTAGCCCGACTACTAAATCCTTGGTAATCTGATCCCATTTCCATTTTGGCATTGCAATCTTCTATAATCTCTTGTAGGACATGTTAGACATGTATGCTCTAAGGAGTAAAAATGTAATACGTTTTTGGAGACATTTTTATCAATAAAGAATTTATTCATTTATATATACCAAATATTGTCCTCTTTACGTTCATATTCGTTGAATGTATGATAAGCAAACAGTAGTCTGAGACTGTCAGTCTAAACCTTAAGAGTTGGGCATATGATGGGATGATTATGCGGTAGACACGACTCTTAAGGTGATGGTCTAAAATATATGATCCGCAATCGAGGGAATAAAGTTGGGCGCTTTATTCATGTAAAGATTGTTATGTTGTCTATATCCCTTTTGGGAGATGGTTTGTCTTGGCCATCGGAGTTGGACTCCGTGAATAGAAACATTGGCGCGTTGTCATAGGTGACGATGTGTTGGATCGGGACATAAAGTGAATTGATTTGGATTAATAATTCTGTCTTGGCAAATCGATTCACTTTAGACAGTCGTTTGTATTGTATCTTAATCCTGAGATGAATAATGGGCCCGTTGTCTCGACTTGTGTCTTTTGATGTACCAATGGGTGACTCCCACATCTCTATAGTGGCATGCATGCCGGTACGTTGGAGGCATGACTCTTGATAGCGTAGACTTGTTATTCATAGATATGGAATCCATAGCTCCTCTTTAGGAGTAATGATATCCTCTTATATGCGTTGTCCTGTAATTGGAAAACTGGAGCGCTCAACCATTTGGATACATAGGTGTAACCGAATGGTATACTATCTTTGGATGGTAAGTTTTCTAATGGTGAGACAATGGAACGTAAGATAAAAATAATCGGGAAGGTAAGACAGAACTTGTCCTTAAGCCGATTATGGATGATCATATGGGGATGCGATACACTATGATATGTCATGGAGACTTAGCTACACGAGCTTCGTAATTCTGTAAAGTTCGAGAGTGCAGCTCCAAGCTTTTAGTGGAGTAGCGTTGGAGTTGATAATTGTGAAATGTATATCTGGGATATTGGGTTTCATAATTATCATGAGCTTGAACTTTATAGGTCCATTTTGGTCCCCTTTGCTAGCTCACAAAGTCCTGTAACGACACGGCGTGCTTTTCCAATAATTGGTGACTTATGTCGGATTTATCAGATTGGTTTAAAATTTATAAGAATCAAATAATTCATGTCTGTTTATCGGTTGAATTAATTTTGTAAGAAATTAGTTCAAGATGAACTTGTTGAATTATGGCGTTCGGATAATTCTTGTCTGTTTATCGGTTGTTTTAATTTTGGACAATTAGAACAAGATAAACTTGTAGAATTATTTGAATTGATTTATTTTCTTAGAGATTATCTTGATAGAGTTTGTTTTGATCAGATATCTTTTCTATTGGGCTATTTGAATCAAAACTGAGACTTTATCCTTTAGAATCTCGGGTGGGAAATAAAAGATTCGCGGAGATTTTTTCTCGGCAGTTCGGCCTGCCGAACTGGTCAGTTCGGCCTGCCTATCACACAGTTCGGCATGCCGACCGCGACAGTTAAGATTACGCGTTTTTACGCGTATCTTATCAGATATTGATCCGAACTTGATTCTGTTTCGATTTTTGAGACCTAATCTGATATGGACTGACCCCAAGGACCAATAGGTATAAAAAGGGAGTGAGTCTAATGATTTACTCAGATCAATTTGAGAGATTAAGAGTGATACTCTTCTAGTGAGCATCTGAAAACTCCCTGAGAGCTTTTGTTCACAAATCACGAACACTAGCTTTGGGTTCTCTCTATTGGTTGGAAGGAGAGTCACCGGTGGAAGAGCTGTACGTGTGAGCCCACACTCACTCCGGTTGTGGATAGAGAATAGCAAAGAAGACCAGTTGGTTGAGGCTCTTCTGGAACGTTACTTCTCTACACAGGTCGCGGAGGTTCTTCGGCACACTGAGGTTAGTAAGATCTGTTTAATTTATACATATAACATGTCAAACTTGTATTTTGGAAAATACTCTGATGAAAAATTTTTAAAAATTCCGCTGCGTACTTTGTTTACAACAATTGGTATCAGAGCCGAGGTTTTTACATAAATTTGCAAGTTTGTGATCATGTTATATGCATAAATTTTGTGATCTTAATCTCTCCAATGCTTGAATTAAATTTTATAGAGAGATGGCACTCTAGGTTTCTATATAATATATATGTTGTCATGGATTATATGGTGAATGTTTATTAATTAATTATGGTTGATTAAATTGTTGTTTAATTATTTATTAATTAATTAATACCGGTTATGGTTCCTTAGAGGTTAGAATGTGTATCTAGGTTTTTCATGTAATTAGATGGCGGACCATCATCTCCGTCTAGGAATTGTTATTTAATTTTTTAATTTGTAAGAATTTTGTAATTAAATAATTATTCGGACAAGACGGAACGAGAAGTCGGAACTCAAAGATTGATGATGGCGTCTCCAGGTATTTCCTGAGTCTCTAATTTTATGTTTTTGAATTGTTGAAAATAAAATTGATGAATTGCATTAAAATTGTATTTTCTGGATTGAGGGTTTTCTGCTCGGTCGGCATGCCGGACCTCACAGTTCGGCAGGCCGAAGGTCACAGATCGGCAGGCCGGACGTACGGTCCGGCAGGCCGACAGTGGGACATAAATTTTGGTGCTCTGCCGGCAGGCCGAACCTTCATGTTTGGCAGGCCGAACCACCATGATCGGCAGACCGATCACCTAGATCGGCCTGCCGACAGAGAGCATCCAGGTGTCCAGAAAAGGTGCAATTTTTCCGTGCAGTTTTAATTTTATTTTTTGAGACGATTCTGAGAAACATTAAATTTGGATATGACCGAAAATATGAAGTGTTCGATTCATACGGGATTGAGGACTTAAAGATGGATATTACATGAAGAAGGATACAGCTTGAGGATTCAAGGATGAAGAATCGATAAATGTCTCGATTATTCTCTTGTAATCTTAGTTTTTTCTATTCTCTAGGGTGGAACCATAATATTATGGTTATTATTATTATGCTTGTAGCTTTGCTTGATTGCTTTGTTTGTCTGCATTATAATATGATTTACCATGTATATTGATAACATGTCATATAGAATAGGGAGTGCCGCTCATATTAAAATTATTCATGCATAATTTTAAAATAAAACCTTGACTTCAAAAGATTGAGTGGGAGAAGGTTTTCGAAGAGAGAACCTAAGGCCTCCATCGTTGGTCCATAGGAAGAACATGATGGTCCCAACCCCTAGGAAGGGATTTCTATTATGTACCAGATTGGATCTCTAAAAGGATAAGGTATTTTAGTATGATTTATGGTTGCACACCCCTAGGTGGTGATTATAAATCATGGATAAAATATTGAAACGGTGGTTATACACTCACGTTAATTTTATTATTAACCTCCCCTAGGAGCTCTGTTAATAAAATTAATGGCCAAAGAAACGATTATTAGTATATGCTGGATCATACGGGTCCTGGATGGCATATATTAATCAGGAGGGGATCCGTGTTCCTGATTGAATTTGGCATGACTCCCCTAGGAGCTTGTTGAATTCTGAGTTGGGAATTATCGTTGTAAGGTTGTGATATTTTCAAGGTTTTGACACATAAACACATTTGTATGATTTTACATGATTGTGTTATCTTACTAAATTATTAAATATGTTTGCTTATGTTTGGTATATGATTCTTTATTGTAGATTGAAAATGTCTAAAAACGCTTTATCATCGATACTTGACAAAAACCAATTAACCGGTGAGAACTATAACGATTGGAAACGGAACCTGGACATCGTCCTTTCCTTTGAGAAACTGAAATATGTTCTGACAACTCCTTGTCCTCCCGAGCCTACGGGAGACTCAAGTAATGAGCAATTCCAAGCGTACGACCGCTGGAAAGATGCTAATGATCAGGCCCGCTGCTATGTTATGGCTAGCATGAACAACGTGCTGCAGGCTCAACATCAGGATTATGAGACTGCGAAGCAGATCTTGGATAATCTTGAGGACATGTTTGGAGGCCAGGCCATAACAAAGCGGCAAGGGGCGCTTCGGAAACTCTTAAACTGTAGACAGAGACCGGGGACATCTGTAAAGGAGCATATGATGTTGGTCATGGGTTACCTCGCTGAGGCTCAAACCAATGGAGCCGACATCGATGCTGAAACTCAGATGACTATGGTCTTTGAGACTCTGTCTAAGGAATTTATTCCGTTTAGAGCTACTTTTAATCTGAGCAATAGACGGGATATGACCTTAACAGAATTGATGAAACAGTTACAGGAGTTTGAACTGCTGATCAGGGAGTCTCCTGCTGGTGGAGAGGCCAATATGGTAGCTGCTTCTGGTTCCAATCCTAACTCTGGGAATGGAAAGAAGCAACGGGCCAAGAGTGGTAAGTCTTCTATTCCTATTGCTACCAAGAGCAAGAAGAAGAAGAAGAAGAACCCAAAGAAGCTTAAGTGCTTCTTTTGTGGTAAGGTCGGGCATATAAAGAAGCATTGCAAGGACTTCCTTTCCAAGGGAGGTAGGTGTGATCTTCTATATTTAGAAACTTGTTTGGTTGAGGAATCCAGTGACATTTGGGTCATAGATTCCGGTGCAACTAATCATGTTTGTGTTTCTCTGCAGGGATTCAAAGAAACGAGAAGTCTACTTCGTGAAGACTTAACGCTTCGGATGGGCGATAGATCCTTGGTCTCAGCGGAAGCAGTGGGAGATGTCCATCTTTATTTTGATAATTATAGGAGTTTAACTTTGCGAGATTGTTTTTATGTTCCTAAATTTAAAAGCAATTTAATTTCTGTATCTTCTTTATTTAAAGACTCCTACGTGGTATCTTTTAATGAAAAAGTGGTGATTCGTAAAAACAAATCTTTTATCTGTTCTGGATGGATGCAAAATAATCTATATTTTATCAAACCTAAGATGGACTTATTGCTTAATGCTGAGATAAATGATAATGACTCTAAAAGACTTAAAACTTCTCACTCTAATAAGACTTATCTTTGGCATTTGCGCCTTGGCCATATTAACCTGAATAGGATTCAAAGGTTGGTAAGGGATGGACCTTTAAGTCACTTAAAGGTGGAATCTATACCTCAATATGAGTCTTGTTTGGAGGGTAAAATGACCAAAAGACCATACGGGTCTAAGGGCAATAGGGCCGAAGGGGTTCTAGAACTTGTGCATAGTGATGTTTGCGGACCGATGAACATCCGGGCACGAGGAGGGTATGAGTACTTCGTTACTTTTATTGACGATTACTCAAGATATGGGTATGTGTACCTAATGCACCACAAAAGCGAAACTTATGATAAGTTCAGGGAGTTTCGGGCTGAAGTGGAAAAGCAATTGGGTAGACCCATAAAGGCACTTCGATCTGATCGAGGTGGGGAATACCTTTCTGATGAGTTCTTGGGACACTTGTTAGAGAATGGGATTTTATCCCATTTGACTGCGCCGGGCACTCCGCAGCAGAATGGCGTAGCAGAGAGAAGGAATAGGACTTTGTTGGACATGATTCGGTCCATGATGAGTTATTCATCATTGCCTTTATCCTTTTGGGGATATGCACTACAAACCGCATGTTATCTTTTGAACAATGTGCCTTCAAAATCGGTCCCTAAAACTCCTCACGAGTTGTGGACAAGACGGAAGACATCCTTAAACCATATTCGCATATGGGGATGTCCAGCTCATGTCCTGTTTAAGGATCCGAATAAGTTGGAAGCACGTTCAGAAGTTTGCGTGTTTGTAGGATATCCAAAAGGGACTAAAGGGGGTTATTTTTATAACCCAAAGGAAAATAAAGTCGTGGTTTCAACTAATGCAACTTTCCTTGAAGAGAGTTACATGAACGACTTTAAACCTCAAAGCAAAGTGGTGCTTGAGGAGTTGAGGGGTGATCCGTTTACTCCGGAGGTTCCGAACGAAACCATTCCGATCGGTGTAGAAAAACCAAACAAACCTGAACAACAACCTCAGGGGCTTCGGCGTAGTGGGAGGATCGGGCGTCAACCTAAAAGGTATATGTTCAATGGGGAGGTCTTTTTGGCTGAACCGGATGAACATGACAGGGATCCTTATACTTACGCAGAAGCTATGGAGGATGTTGATTCAAGACTCTGGACAGAGGCCATGAACATTGAGATGAAGTCTATGGAGACTAATCGGGTCTGGGAGCTTGTGGATCTTCCCAAAGGGGTAAAACCCATAGGGTGTAAGTGGATCTACAAGAGGAAAAGAGGAGTGGATGGAAAGGTCGAAACCTTTAAGGCTAGACTGGTAGCTAAGGGTTATACGCAAAAGGAAGGAATCGATTATGAGGAAACCTTTTCGCCTGTAGCCATGCTTAAGTCCATCCGGATTCTCTTGTCCATAGCTGCCGCTCTCGACTACGAGATTTGGCAGATGGATGTCAAGACGGCTTTTCTAAATGGCTATCTTGATGAGTCCATTTATATGGAACAACCAGACGGGTTCAAGGTCGAGGGTCAAGAGGGTAAGGTTTGTAAGTTGCTAAAGTCTATTTATGGACTTAAGCAGGCTTCTCGTTCTTGGAACATAAGATTTAATCAAGTGATCAAGACTTATGGGTTCTCACAAAATGTGGATGAACCATGTGTTTACAAACACATTAAGAATGGGAAGGTGGTTTTTCTACTACTCTATGTAGATGACATTCTGCTAATTGGCAATGACGTTGGGGCGTTGTCATCGGTCAAATTATGGTTGACCAAGCAGTTTGACATGAAGGACTTGGGTGAGGCTAATTTTGTTCTCGGTATCCAGATCTTGCGGGATAGGAAGAACAAAATGATAGCTTTGTCACAGGCCAGCTACATAGATAAAATTCTCAGGAGGTTTGCAATGCAGGATTCCAAGAAAGGTGGGCAACCATCTAGGTCTGGAATTACTCTTTCTAAGAAAGACTCTCCAAAGTCTTATGAAGAAAGAGAATACATGAAGAAGGTGCCTTATGCTTCGGCAGTGGGTAGTCTCATGTATGCCATGCTTTGCACTCGACCGGATATTAGCTATGCGGTCGGGATTGTGAGTCGATTTCAGGCGGATCCAGGACCGAACCATTGGGTTGCGGTAAAGCATATTTTCAAGTACCTGAGAAGGACTCGAGGGTATATGCTTGTGTATTCGGGTGAGGATTTAACTCCTCTAGGATACACTGATTCGGATTTTCAATCCTGCCTGGATTCTAGGAAATCGACTTCAGGGTTTGTGTTTACTCTGGGTGGCGGTGCCATCAGTTGGAGAAGTGCGAAGCAAGATTGCACTTCGGATTCAACGATGGAGGCCGAGTATGTGGCGGCTAGTGATGCTTCGAAAGAAGCAGTGTGGCTCCGCAAGTTCCTTGGGGATCTTGAGGTAGTTCCTGGTATGGATAAAGCGGTATCACTGTACTGTGATAACAGTGCGGCGATAGCTAATGCTAAGGAACCAAGATTTCACAAGAAGAGTAAGCATATTGATCGGAAGTATCATGTGATAAAGGACTTCGTTGAGAGCAGGCATGTCACGGTGTGCAAGATCGCGTCAGAGGACAATTTAGCTGATCCATTTACGAAGACACTTTCTGGGAGAGTCTTCGAGAGGCATGTGGAAGCTATGGGGATGCGAAATTTGCAGTATTTACTCACTTAGTGCAAGTGGGAGATTGTTAGACATGTATGCTCTAAGGAGTAAAAATGTAATACGTTTTTGGAGACATTTTTATCAATAAAGAATTTATTCATTTATATATACCAAATATTGTCCTCTTTACGTTCATATTCGTTGAATGTATGATAAGCAAACAGTAGTCTGAGACTGTCAGTCTAAACCTTAAGAGTTGGGCATATGATGGGATGATTATGCGGTAGACACGACTCTTAAGGTGATGGTCTAAAATATATGATCCGCAATCGAGGGAATAAAGTTGGGCGCTTTATTCATGTAAAGATTGTTATGTTGTCTATATCCCTTTTGGGAGATGGTTTGTCTTGGCCATCGGAGTTGGACTCCGTGAATAGAAACATTGGCGCGTTGTCATAGGTGACGATGTGTTGGATCGGGACATAAAGTGAATTGATTTGGATTAATAATTCTGTCTTGGCAAATCGATTCACTTTAGACAGTCGTTTGTATTGTATCTTAATCCTGAGATGAATAATGGGCCCGTTGTCTCGACTTGTGTCTTTTGATGTACCAATGGGTGACTCCCACATCTCTATAGTGGCATGCATGCCGGTACGTTGGAGGCATGACTCTTGATAGCGTAGACTTGTTATTCATAGATATGGAATCCATAGCTCCTCTTTAGGAGTAATGATATCCTCTTATATGCGTTGTCCTGTAATTGGAAAACTGGAGCGCTCAACCATTTGGATACATAGGTGTAACCGAATGGTATACTATCTTTGGATGGTAAGTTTTCTAATGGTGAGACAATGGAACGTAAGATAAAAATAATCGGGAAGGTAAGACAGAACTTGTCCTTAAGCCGATTATGGATGATCATATGGGGATGCGATACACTATGATATGTCATGGAGACTTAGCTACACGAGCTTCGTAATTCTGTAAAGTTCGAGAGTGCAGCTCCAAGCTTTTAGTGGAGTAGCGTTGGAGTTGATAATTGTGAAATGTATATCTGGGATATTGGGTTTCATAATTATCATGAGCTTGAACTTTATAGGTCCATTTTGGTCCCCTTTGCTAGCTCACAAAGTCCTGTAACGACACGGCGTGCTTTTCCAATAATTGGTGACTTATGTCGGATTTATCAGATTGGTTTAAAATTTATAAGAATCAAATAATTCATGTCTGTTTATCGGTTGAATTAATTTTGTAAGAAATTAGTTCAAGATGAACTTGTTGAATTATGGCGTTCGGATAATTCTTGTCTGTTTATCGGTTGTTTTAATTTTGGACAATTAGAACAAGATAAACTTGTAGAATTATTTGAATTGATTTATTTTCTTAGAGATTATCTTGATAGAGTTTGTTTTGATCAGATATCTTTTCTATTGGGCTATTTGAATCAAAACTGAGACTTTATCCTTTAGAATCTCGGGTGGGAAATAAAAGATTCGCGGAGATTTTTTCTCGGCAGTTCGGCCTGCCGAACTGGTCAGTTCGGCCTGCCTATCACACAGTTCGGCATGCCGACCGCGACAGTTAAGATTACGCGTTTTTACGCGTATCTTATCAGATATTGATCCGAACTTGATTCTGTTTCGATTTTTGAGACCTAATCTGATATGGACTGACCCCAAGGACCAATAGGTATAAAAAGGGAGTGAGTCTAATGATTTACTCAGATCAATTTGAGAGATTAAGAGTGATACTCTTCTAGTGAGCATCTGAAAACTCCCTGAGAGCTTTTGTTCACAAATCACGAACACTAGCTTTGGGTTCTCTTTATTGGTTGGAAGGAGAGTCACCGGTGGAAGAGCTGTACGTGTGAGCCCACACTCACTCCGGTTGTGGATAGAGAATAGCAAAGAAGACCAGTTGGTTGAGGCTCTTCTGGAACGTTACTTCTCTACACAGGTCGCGGAGGTTCTTCGGCACACTGAGGTTAGTAAGATCTGTTTAATTTATACATATAACATGTCATACTTGTATTTTGGAAAATACTCTGATGAAAAATTTTTAAAAATTCCGCTGCGCACTTTGTTTCCAACAGGACATTAGTGTTCAGCTTCCACTTTTTGACATGTTAAACATCTGCTGACTAATTTGGCAGCGTCATTTTTCATTCATGCCACTAGAAACTTTCTTTTAGATCTTGATACATCTTGGCAAGTGAGCAGTATGAGGGGTATTATGAGCTTCTTCTAGTATTTTCCTCTTTAGATCCTCTTTGTTAGAAATGCATACCTTTCCTTTGTATTGAAGAATGCCTTCCTTTAAAATGCTAAATCCTATTTCTCCATCCTTCATGACCTCATTTTTAATCTTGAGTAACGAAGAATCTGCTTCTTGTCGATCTTGCATGTTCTCAAGAAATGTCGGTTCAAAAGACAAATAAGCTATGTCTCCTATGATCAGTTCGATCCCTACTTTGTCAAAATCTTCATCTAGTAGATTTGACATTGGTCGCATAGTTGCACAAGCAGATATTGCTTTTTGGCTAAAGCATCCTATTGGAAAAACATGTACGCAGTGGAATTGTAAAATTTTAAATCAAAGTATTTTCTAAAACATAAGTTTGGCATGCTATATACATAAATTAATAAGACTTATTAACCTTTTTATGTTGAAGAGGTTCCACAATCTGTGAATAGAAGAACGTTCAAAAGAGCCTCAACCAACTAATCTTCTTTGCTATTCTCCATCCATGATTGAAGTGAGTGTGGCCACATATCGTACAAATCTTCCATCAGTGACTCTCCTTCAAACCAATTGAGAAGACCCAGAGCCTAGAGCAAATGTTTGTGATTATGAACAAGAACTCTTAGGGAGTTTCAGAGTATCTAACATTATAGTACTCACTCTTAACTTCTCAACTGATCTAAATAACTGAAAAAACTCATTCCCTATTTATAAAGGTTAGACCCAAGGTTGGTCATTATTAGATTAGGCCTCAAAAATTCAAATCTAGATCAACTTTTGATAAAATCGTGTTAAAAACATGATTAAATTATCGTTAGATCGGTAGGTTGAACTAACGGATCTGCCTGCCGAACTTGCTCCATCGACAAGCCAAACTAACTAATCGGCCCGTTAAACTTACGATAATATGATCCTTGAGAATCTTTTATTTTCCGCCCGAGATTCTTTAGATAGAGCCTCAGTTTTAATTCAAACAACCCAATAGAGAAGTTATCTAATTACAACAGTTATATCTAGATAATCTCTAGGAAAATAAATATTCTTGATAATTCAACAAGTTTATCTTGAATTAATTTACAAAAAATTAATTCAACCAATAAACAGACATGAATTATCTGATCTTATCAAATTTTAGCTAATAATTTAACATAAATCACCAATTTATTAGAAAAATATGCTGTATCATTACAGGATTTATTATGAGCTAGCAAAAAAGACTTGATAGACCTATATAGTTCAAGCTCCGATAATTATAAAATATAATAACCAAGATATACATTCTATAATTATCAACTCTAACGCAACTCTAGTAAAAAAGCTTAGAGCTGCACTCTCGAACTATATAAAATTATGAAGCTCAAAATTGGCTAAGTGTCCATGACATATTATAATGCATCGTATCCCCATTGGATATTCATAATCGGCTTAAGGATAAATTCCGTCTTACCTTCCCAATTGTTTTAATCTTACATTCTATTATCTCACCATTAGAAAACTTACCATCTAAGTGTTGGAAAAATAGTACGCAGTAGAATTTCAAAATTTTTTTATGCCACAGTATTTTTCAAAACACAAGTTTGACATACTATTTGCATAAATTAACCAGATCTTACTAACCTTGTATGATCTATGCGAATCTTTATTTCCCACCCGAGATCTTGGGATAGAGCCTCAGTTTTAATTCAAATAACCCAATAAGAGGTTAGCTGATTAAAACAGTTATATCTAGATAATCTCTAGGAAAATAAATATTCATGATAATTCAACAAGTTTATCTTGAAATAATTTATTGAAAAATTAATCCAACCGATAAATAGATATGAATTATCTAATCCTGATAATCTAACAAGTTTATCTTGAATTAATTTTTTAGAAAATTAATTCAACCAATAAACAGACATGAAGTATTTGATCCTATCGAATTGTCAACTAATTTGATAATTTGACACAAGTCACCGATTATTGGAAAAGCATGTCGTATCATTATTTATGAGCTAGCAAAGGGGACCTGATAGACCTATATAGTTCAAGCTCCTGATAATTACGAAACCTAATATCCCAAATATGCATTTCATAATTATCAGCTCCAATGCTACTCCACTAAAAGCTCAGAGCCGCACTCTCGAACCATATAGAATTATGAAGTCGTATAGCTAAGTCTCCATGATATATCTTAATTTATCGTATCCCCATAAAATTATCCATAATCGACTTAAGGATAAGTTATGTCTTGCATTTCTGATTATTTTTATCTTATGTTCTATTATCCCAACATCAGAAAACTTACCATCCATAGATGGCATACAATTCGGTTACACCTATGTATCCAAATGGTTGAGTGCTCCAATTTTTCAATTACAAGATAACGCATATAAGAGGATATCAACTACTCCTGAAAAGGAGCTATGGATTTCATATCTATGAATAATAGGTCTACGCAATCAAGAGTCATGCCTCCAACGTACCAGCATTGTACCACTATTAAAATGTGGATGTCACACTTTTGTACATCAAAAGACATAAGTCAAGACAACTAGCCCACTATTCATCTAAGGTTTAAGATACAATATATAAGATTGTCTACAGTGAATCAATTTGTCGAGACAGAATTATTAATCCAAATCAATTCACTTTATGTCCCAATCCAACACATCGTCACCTATGACAGTGTACCATTGTTTCTATTCACTGAGTTCACCTTTGATGGCTAAGACAAACCATCTCTCGTTAAGGATATGACAACATAACAATCTTTGTATGAACAAAGTACCCAAATTTATTCCCTCGATTGTAGATCCTATGATTTAGACCGTTACCTTAAGAACCGTGTCTTTCGCATAATCTGTCCATCATATGCCTAATTCTTAAAGGTTTAGATTGATAATCTCAAACTTTTGCTTGCTTATCATACATTCAACAAATATGAATGTAAAGAGGGTAAGATTTGGTATTTGAATAATAAATAAACTCTTTATTGATAAAAATGTCTCTAAAAACATATTACATTTTTACTCCTTAGGGCATACATGTCTAACACTAAGGACAATATACTATTCGGTTGCATCTATGCATCCAAATGGTTGAGCGATCTAGTTTTTCAATTACAAGATAATGTATACAAGAGAATATCATTGACTCTATCAATGGAGGTATGGATTCTATATCTATGAGTAACAGTTCTACGCTACCAAGAGTCATGTGTCTAACGTATTGGCATGTGCACCATCACAAGGTGAGGATGTCACCCTTTGGTACATCAAAAGACAGAAGTCAAAATAATGGGCCCATTAGTCATTTCATGATTAAGATACAACACATATGATTGTCTAAATTGATTCAATTTGCATAGATGGAATTATTAATCTAAATCAATTCCACTTTATATCCTGATGTAATACATCGTTATCTATGACAATGTGCCAATGTTTCTACTCACGGAGTCTAGCTTTGATGGCCAAGACAAGCCATCTCCTGTTTGAGGTGTAGACAACATAAAAATCTTAGCATGAATAAAGTGCTCAACTTTATTCCCTCAATTATGGATCTTATGATTTAGACCATCACCTTTAGAATCATGTCTTTCGTATAATCTGTTCATCATATGACTAATTCTTAAAGGTTTAGAATGACAGCCTTAGACTTTTGTTTGCTTAACATACATTCAACAAATATGAATGTAAAGAGGACAACATTTGGTATATTTACAATAAATAAATTCTTTACTGATAAAATGTCTCCAAAAAATATTACAACATTTTACTCCTTAGAGCATACATGTCTAACACATCCACCACCCGATTTGCTTTTTCAAGGGTGATAAAAAATTTCGTAATCATAATCTTTGACCAGCTCAAGCCATCTTTGCTGCCTCATATTAAGCTCCTTCTGGGCGAAAATATATTTGAGACTTTAATGTTAGTGAAGATTTTGCATTTTGTCCCATATAAGTAATGACGCCAAATTTTTAATACGCACTACTATTGCAAGCTCTAAATCATGTGTTGGGTAATTTCTTTCATGATCTTTTAACTGGCGTGATGAATACACGACTACTTTTTCATCCTACATTAATATCGCTCCCAGACCTATCTTTGAAGCATCATTGTAGATCACAAACTTTCCCAAATTTGGATAAGGTATGGTTAGCACTGGTGCACTTGTGTGCGTGGAAACTTTCTTCGCATTTTGTAGTCCATTCGTACTTTTTCCCTTTTCGAGTGATAGATGTGAGTGGTGCCGCATGTTTAGAGAATCTTTCAATGAAACGTCGATAGTAGCCTGGCAACTTGAGAAAACTTTTGATCTTTGTAATACTCTATGCTACTAGCCACTTATTTATGACTTCTACCTTAATGGGATCAATTGAAACACCATCCTATGACACTACATGTCCTAAGAAATGGACTTTTTCCAGCCGAAATTCACACTTTGTGAATTTGGCAAGCAACTAATGTTCCCTTAGCAGCTAAAGCGCTATCTCAAATGCTTTCCATGCTCTTCTAGAGTCCTTGAATAAGTCAAGATATTGTCTATGAAAACAATGATGAATTTGTCCAAATAATCCTTAAACACTCGATTCATTAAGTCCATAAATACTGTTGGAGCGTTAGTCCACCCAAATGGCATTATCCAAAATTTGTAGTGTCTATAACATGTTCAGAATGTTGTTTTTGGAATGTTCCCTCCTTAACTCTAAGTTGATGATACCATAACACTAATCAATCTTTGAAAATATGGTCGTTCCTTTTAGTTGATCAAACAAATCATCAATTCTTGGAAGAGAATACCTATTTTTAATCTTAACTTTATTCAGGTCAAAGCTCCATCTTTCTTTTTGATGAATAAAGCAGGTGCTCCCCAAGGTGAATAACCTAGCACTATGAATCCCTTGTCCAAAAGTTCTTGTAGATAGGTTTGAAGCTTCTTGAGTTTAGTTGGTGCCACGCAGTAGAGCGCTTTTGAAATTGGTGCAGTACGTGGCATTAAATCTATTTCAAATGAGATTTCTCGTTACAGAGGCAATCCAAGCAACTCATCCAGGAATACATCGATGAATTCATTTATGACTAGAACATCCTTTGATCCTAACATAGCTTCCTGATCTTTGCTTACTATATTCACTAGATAACCCGTACACCTATGGTCTAATAGTTTCTTTGCTTTTTGAGCGGATATCAGCGCTTTTGGCGTTTTTGGGGTTCTTTCAATATAGACAAACTTTTGATCTCTAGCGAATCAAAAAGTGACCTTATGATTCCAACAGTTGATTTTGGCATCGTATTTTCTTAGGAAATACATTTCCAGAAATATGTCGTAGTCTTGTATATTGATTATTATTAAATTGATAAACAATTCTTTATTGCAAATGATGATTGGTACATGACGTAACCAATAACCAAAATTAAACACTTCACCAAAGGGGAGTGCGGTTCTAAAAGTTTGTTGTATCATATCCCCTTCATATCCCATGCATTTTGCAAACTTAAGTAATGCAAATAAATGTGTAGCTCTAGAGTCAAATAAACTACAGAGAGTTGAGCTGTAATCACCATAGAGTTTCCTACATCAGCTTCATTTTTGGTATAGGTATAGATTAGTGTATTGGGTTCTGGTGCCTCCAATTGCCCCTAACTAATGCTAGGTCCTTTGATCTGAGACTAAACTATGTGAAGTTGAGGTCCTTAGGGTCTTTGTTGACTTTGATGGAACTGGGTCTAATTGAATCTATTCTGGTTGGACTACTACTAAGGGTTAGAAAAACAATTCCTGACATAATGCCTCACCTTGCTACAAATGAAATAGTTATTGGTATAGTCATGCATCCATCCCCATGTCTTTTACCACATTGACTACATTGGTTTACTATTTCCTCCATCATTTTTTTTCTTCTGAGGTTGATTTCTTTGATTGGCTTGACCACCAAAATTCCATTTCCTCTTATTATTGTTATTAACATTACCATGGTTGTGACCAACTTGATTAATTTGATTTTGAGTTTGCCCCGTGTTACTTCCATGTCCCTTAGATTGACAGACTGGGCTTTGCTTAGCCAAAGCTCTTTCTTCCCTTTGTGCCTTAAAAATCTTAGCTTTTTCAACTTTGTCATGCATGATTCTAAACTCAGTTCGAGTCACTCACTCAATATAGTCCTCAGTAGGCTTTAATGCTTGACCCTTGCTATTCATAATTAATGCGATGTTCCTATTTGAACAATTTTTCATTATTAACTTACTTAATATCGACCCTCTTATCAATAATTGAACATATCTTCTAACTATCAATTTTTGGTTATTAGCGGGGTTTTTTTTAGACTTAGGCATAATGGAAATTATTTACTTATCTACAAATGTCTTCTTGTCACCTTCGAAAATAGGGCAAACTTTTCCTCTATGGCAATTTTCCTATGCTGAGTGCTTTGGTTCATTCAAAAATGACATTTTTACCCTCGATAAGTCTTCAAAATCTTTCGAGCTTACATTCATCGTATAAACTTGTGTTTTATTATTTTTAATACATTTGATAACAAGTTTGAACACCGATGCTTGGTTTGCGATGAAAACCTATTCTTTACGAACTTTGCGATTCTATGCCACTTTATGAAATTTTGATGATTTTGCCTTCGATTTCAAAATCAATTATTTTACATCTTTGGATTCAAATAATTTTTTGTTAACAGAGGTCTAAACTCCCCAAATTCTTGAAGCCATGATAATTTTTTTAAAAAAGCTTTTCTACTTTATTATTTATTTTTAAGACATTTTGTGATTTAAAACTTCAAAAATTCATAACTTACGATTCAAGTAGAATTTTAACAATCCGTCCATGATGTTTGACCGTTTCGATTAGTTCTACAACTTTTATGTTTTAACTTCTTGAAATTTGGATTCTACAGGGTTGTTTTGGTCATTTTTCAAAACTGGCCTAAAAATAAAAACTTTGCAATTTTAACCCCACCAAATTTTACAAACTTTTGTGACAAAAATTGTCATTTCTACTGCGCTTGTAATGACCAAGAAAATCCTAGAATTAAATAGTGAAATTTACCTATTTAAATCAAGATTTTCCTAGAAACATTGTGTATGAAATGCGTGATTAAAGAATTTATGGAGTTAACATACAACTATTACAAAAAAATTCTATAAAATATTCTATTGTTAAATTAATTAACTATTGAAATTTAATAAAGAGATTGATAGATTTCACCGCAAATAAGACGGAAGAAATTTATTTGTAAAGAACTAGAGAAATTTGATTATGAGAAGTCAAGTTTAGATTTTTATTAAGTCTAAAGTAAATTTCTAGACTTAATGCAGTCAAAATCAATACGCGATTAAACTTTGATCGATATCGGTACATGTTGTGATTAGCATTTCATAGGATTTGAAAAAAAAAAGGAAAAGACCTGTCGGGTAATCAAATCTCCTATAGTTGAATTTATTATTGCTGACAGTATATGATTTATCTGCTTAAGGGATAATTACAAGAAAGGCTCAAGGTACCCTTAAATCATGCTTCCACCATAATCATTGTCCTTTTTGCAATCAATGTTAGTTAAACCCAACACTCCACTCTACCCATTTATGGCGTCAATCTTGGGGAGTATTAAGCTTAGTTTAAGCCAAATTTTAGCTTAATTAAGCCACTTAGAGACTAGTTAATCATGGATTAGGTGGAAGGGTTAGATTAAGTTTTGGCCTATATAAGGTAGATCATAATGAGTGTCACAAATTTTACTTCATTTCATTATCCTCCAATTTCCCCTCCACCGACTAAGCCTAGAGTTTCAAGGAAAGAATTTTTTTTCCTTTACTTGTTTCTAATCCTCTCCACCGAATACCAAGTCCTCAAGAAATAAAAGTTCTTCCCATTCTCTCCTCCACCCCCACTAACTTACCAAGCCCAACAAAAAATTTTTATCAACTCCTACATAGTAAGAAGAAGAAGAAGACAAAGGTGGTGTTAGAACATTGGACCAAGGTAATATCCACATTTTTTCCCTTTTTTTTTTTCTAACAAAGAGAAGAAAACATTTTAGTTAGATAGCCTCTAAATGAAGACCAAAACAAAACTAGGTTTTTATAGGATTAAGTCTTGTTTTAGTGTTGATCCAAGAGGAAGAAAGAGTGGAGCTAGAAGTTTTAAGATCACCCACCTAAGACTTGTCATCAAGGGTAAGTAATCTAGCTTTTCTATAAATTTCCTTAAGGATAAAGTTTATAAGTTTATGAGGGATTTGATGATTGGGATAGGAAATATGTTGTAATAATTAATTATGTGTTATTAAGTGTGGCTTGTACTTGTATGATATGCAAGTAGTTAATATATGCATGCTAAGGTTATGTTTTTGCAAGTTTTGATTTGTGGAAAAATTTTCAACAAACTTTGAATGAGTAAATAGAGGCCTTAGAATTGATTTTTAAAACTTTACCAAACACAGGGTTTAGTTTTTGACGTTTTGAACAAAAACCCGTGACTGTAAAAAAACACATTTTTGACTCTAAATAGGCCTACCAAATAGTTTTTAGAGACTGCCTAAAACAGTCCCAAAAAGTGTTTAAAAACGGCCCCTAAAACTGTTTAAAACAATTTGTAAAAGCTGTCCAAACCAGTTCCAGCACTACTAGAAATGTTTTGCCATTTTCGGGCCGCTTTGTGTTCAAATTTTACATTTCACTGAACACAAAAGTTTTAAATTTCTACAAGACAAACAACTTTTATGAAGAAATTTTTTCAAAATCTGCCTCTAAAATATTATTATAGACAATTTTCCAAAATAGTCCAAAAAGCTACATTTTACGCATAAAACTATTTTAAAGTTTCGGGTCGTTTCGAGGCCGGATTACAATTTTTGCCAAACATAAAAGTTTTAGTTTACAGTGAAATGAAGAACTTTTGTGAAGAATTTTTTGTGAAAATCTATTTTTAAATTGGATATATAAAAACAGTTAAAACTTTTTAATCGGTAAAAATTTCAAAGTTTGAACTAGAAAATAGTTTTGTCAAAAAAAAAAAAAAGGTAACCAGGACTTTAGAACCAACAAGAGAATTATTAAGACACACACTTAAAAACAAGTAACTTTTATGGAGGAAAAACTTCAAAAGAAAAATTTTGTTTAATATACAATTTGACATAAATTTTCCAAAACCACTCTATCGGTACGAGATTTCTTTTCCAAATAAAGATCGCATGACCTTAAAATTTGATTTTTTGCTAAACCAAGAAATTACAGTGTTTTACGGAGGTTATATAGGCCCAAGATTTAGTGGGTTAAAAATTTTAGACATTATTTTGCATAGCGATTTTTATTTAAAATTTCAAACTAAACGGATAAGAATTTCAAAGATAAACTTTAATAGTTTTTCATTTGAACCTTAATTTAGCTAGCATAAAAACACAATACGATAGAGCTTTAATACCATGATGTGAGGTATGGGTCCAACGCCCATTTTAAAAATGCCACTGGAAACACAGCCTATCGGTAGAATCTATAAGACGTTATAATGTCATTTTTGAGCTTAGGGACTTAAAATCAATAGCGAGCCCATGAAATGAATTTGAAATAAGCCCAATTAGTACTTATGGTAAGAATCATGAATTCAAGAGTGACTAATTTAGTAGATTGAAGCCTCACGAATTAAACGACGAAAGATAATTAATTAATTAATTGTTTTGAAATTAATTAATTATCAACTTGGAAATGAGGAAATGGAAATTAAGAAAAAGTTTGAATATTATGACGATTTAGTAAAAATAATCCTTGTAAAAGAAATGGTGAAACTCATGACCAGTTGATAAAGGAATTTACGATCTAACAAAATGATCGAATTTTTGTGGTTATGTTAAAATTTAATAGCCTAACATAGGAAATTCTTACACACTCATAATTGATGTTTGTATAGATTTATTTTAGTAAAGAAAGAGGAACTCAGAATTGATAGGGGAGTCTACTTCACTGATACAGGTAAGTAGGAATTTCGCATACAGTACGAATAGCTTAAAATAACGGTTTTCAATGTGTTGCAAGTATGTTAAGCTTTAAGTATGATATGCCATGTCATATTTCATGTTCACTAAAATAACTAGTGAAACTTTAAAGAAGAACTAACCAAGAGAGTTGTACCAACCTCTCAACCTATAGGGAGGCTCCATGTTAAAAAAGTACTAAATTATAATTGGTCATAGTGTTGTTGAGACCTTGCAAACCCTAACATCCCGTTGATCACGTGCAATCGATATGACTACTCAGGCCCGATTAATAATAAGACAAGTTCATAATGAAACATAATTCGATTCATGCATTCTTAGCCAATACATGCATTTTAAATGATTACATGCTGCATTAAACGTTTTGTGAGTTTACTATTCCTACTTGCTTAGTAAAAGCTCATCCAAGAATATTCATACTATAGGTAAACAACCTGTTAGTAACTTCTAATGGGTGGTAGCGAAGCAACGGACAATCAGAGTGGAGATATGGGAAATGGATATTGCGCGCTTAGATTTACGCTTATGTTTTGATGACCATGACTCTTGTGCATTGTATATAACTTTAAAATTTTGTTACTATATATGTTTTCAAACTACCACTATGTTACTAATTAATTAGTTTGTTGCAGCAAAAAGGTAAAAATAGTTTTAAAATAAAATAAGAAAAGTTAACTTTTAAAGGATTTTTTTTTTTTAAAAATGGTCTACAAAATTTAGAGATTTAACTAAAAGTATGTTTAAGAAGTTAAGTAGTGGCCAAATAGTGAGGGTTGTGATAGTGTTAATCAGAACCAAAACCTTCCCCAAACATTCAGTTGCCTCAAAATCTATCAAAATCATTAGTTTTTACTAAAACCAAAATAATTAAAAAAAAATTCTTATTAAGTTCTTTAAACTTAGGGTTTTTCAAATGTGTAAACCTTAATTTTCACACATTTACATCACCATCAAGCACAATATCAATCACATAAACATCCAATAGTGTCATATAAACATGCCATACTCCCTATTTAATTTTGACACAACAATTACCCAAAAAACACAATATTTTGGTATAAAGTTTAGGGTTTTACCCAAAATTTCCTTGATGAACTTTGTGGGTCTCTACCAACACTTGTTCTTGGCACTAACCCTTAGCATAAACCATACAAAGTTTCTCATCAAAACAATTTCCAAAAACCAAAAAGAAAAATTCAAAGGAAGAAGAAAAAAAAATCAAAGTTTTACCTCAAGTCAAATATTGATTTTTCTCTAGGACTTTTTGAAAGCAATTTCTTTTCTAAAATTTTGAAGTAATTTTTGAGAGAGTGGGTTTAGGGGCTTTGGCTACCTTAGGAGAGTAAATGGGATTTTTTTTTCCAATTTTTTAACCACCTTTTTTTTAAAAAAAAAAAGTTCACTTTTTAGGCTTTTTTGCAATTTTTCTTAATTTTGGGGCAAAAATGAAAAAAATTATTGTCTCCCACCACAAGTGGCTGCCGAGAATCTCCTTGGATTGGGTGGCCAAATTTGAGCCTTTTGTGATAAAGCAAATGGGTCCCACAACTGTTTCACACAATATAAATTAACTACATTGTATTTTTGCTATACTGTCAGTGTAAAATTTTGTACAGATATTATCTCTAATAGTCTAAAATTACACTAACTTTTCCTATACTAACCATCCCCCAACACAGTATTTTATATATCTGCATTTGTGCTTTATCAGTACCATTTTGCTATACTATGTATCTTTTTATTGATGTGTGTCTTTTTATATTGTATTCATCAACTGATGATTGGTAAACACAAAAATCTTTTATCAGTTTTTTTAACTGTCAACTAATCATTTTTGTCTACTTAGACTATGGTATAATTATTTACTTTAATTAACTTTTATTTTTCCTTACTAACTTATACCGTAAAGTTTATAATTATTGTGATATAAATTCTAACTTGGGTGTATTTTACAAATTTTTGAGTGATCACATTCACAAAAACCTATATATTAAAATATTCTAATTTGCACAGAATTTACATATATAATCCCTGCTAATAATATCCTTAATTATTTTATTTTATCGTAATTTGTACAAAAATACGATTGATTGAAAACAATTCACTATTTAAATTCAAATAAATTTTAAAGTTAAATAAATTAATTTTTTTGCAGACGTTACACTAACAGCAGAGTGGGCCACAGCATTTCCTTGCCTAGATACTAAACTGCACCTCCACTTGTTAGTTTCGACATTACTATGTAAAATATCCGCTATAATGACACCTTCCTCTGCCAAAGAGGGGCCCTTGTTCACTGCTTGTACAACCCATGAAGCATCCACTTCTGCAACATGAATACCCACCCCATATCTTTTAGCCAAAAGGAGCCCTTCGTGAAGAGCTAGACACTCTACTATAAAAGGGGAATAATACCCCGGCAATTTCTTTGCCATCCATGCTTTCACAATGACCCTCTCATTACGGATTACAGCTCCTATCCCCACATGCCCAATACCGTTCTTGACTGAGGCATTAATATTCAGTTTCAGTTCGCCTGCTTGCAGGCATATCCACCTCAAGGCTCTGGGGACATCTTCACACTTCTCTAACATATTCAGGACTTCACAGCGTTGGTAGTCCTCTATCACACGGCCACATAGTTCCAAAGATTCTGCTCAGTCCGCACAGCCCAAGCTAAAATGCAGAATATTTCCAAGTCTGAGGTTGTAGCATGTCTACACCAGTCGACACATAATCCCTCAAAGGAGCATGGTTTCATTAGTTTCAACTTGGGCCAAAGTACTGACGAGTCCCACACCTGCCGCGGATATTTACAGTCCCACAGTGCGTACCGGACTGATTCAAAGCTCTCTACGCAGCCGGGGCACATGGTTGTACATCCAATGCCTCCTCTGGCGAGGGCCACATAAGTGGGGATAATGTTATTAGCAGCACGCCACACAAAGTTTTTGACTTTGTTGGGGATATTAAGGCCCCACATCTTTACCCACCAATCTCTATTTCCACGACATCCCGACACCCCTTGGGCTTTCTTAAGTTCCATCGCAAGGCCGTATCCAGATTGTACCGTATATAGTCCTTTAGGATCGTAGTGCCGAGCCAGTGTGTCTTGGTGTCTCCCCTGTCCCACTGGAATACTCAAGATGGCTTTTTTATCAATCGGCAGGAATGTGCTGGATATGAGTGCTTGGTTCCACTGCCTATTCAATATAAGGTCTTCCACTTGCCATTCGTCAAGCTCGGCACGTCTAGGGGTAATGGAGACGGCAGTGGAATCCATGGGTCTCCAACACCTTTGATATTTTGCCCTAATCCTACTCGCCATCGCAGATCCTTGGTCATCAGTTCTCAAATAAGGCTTCTCCACGTAAAGGACGGGTTGCAGCCTATCCCGGCCTCCAACAGGGTATTGTTCGGGAAGTATATAGCTTTATAGACCATGGCCACTAGACTGTTCGGTAAAATTCACTAACGCAAGTGCACGTTATCGATCAAGTAATACAATAGTGAGTAAGAGTATCGTCTCACAGGGACTATTGTATAATAATCTAACTAAGTACTAAAATTGGATTAACTCTAAGGTTTATCTAGTTGATCATATGAGGTTGATTGAATAAATTACTGAACTAAAGTACTAAATTAAGAATAAAAATTGCAATCAATTTCAAAAGATACTTCAATAAGACAAGGCGTTAAGGCATTTGATTTCACCATAATTACTAGATATGAATTTCATAAAATTATGCAACCCAATCAATAATACACATCTGATGACGGAAATTCCTAAATTATTTACTATCCTATCTCTAGATATAGCAAACCTACTCAGTTTATTAACTCACTATATCTCTATGTGAATTTAAATAAATCAGAATGCATTAGGATTCATGAACTTTCCAGATAAAGCCACACAAATAATATGGTATATCTCTATCCATATTTAATTCATGGTTATATGTTAGATGAAGCATTTGCATAATTCTCCCTTCTCAGTTTTGAACATGCACATCAGATCATTTAAATGGTAGCTAATCATTTAAAAGCATTAAACATAATAACACATAACTCACATGAATAAAATCAATTATGGTGCATAAATATGAAATTCACATCGTCATGATTAGGTTACATCATAGCCCTAACTAAGAAAATTAGAACATAATTGAAAAATAAATAAAATCTGAAAATTTAATTGAATCAAACATCAAGAGTTAAGAGAGCAAGAAATTCTGTCACCAATTCTCTCACTTCTTACTCCGAAATGCTTGACAGCTCCTTAAAAAAAAATAAACAACGCTCTCCAAAATTAACTGATAACCTAGCTACCCAATGCTATTCTATTTATACTACTCTTAAGTTAACAAATCCATTGTTTTGCATCCAAAAATCGTGGTTCAGTATCACTCTGGCGTCGCGGCCCTTCTTTTCCAGCGCTGCGGCGCTTCTTCTCTGTTTTTTTTCTTCTTTTCCACCGTAGCGCCACGGCGCTCCTTCCCCAGCGCTGCGGCGCTGAGTTTCTACCAAACGCTTTCTTGCCCTTTCCTTGGGCGCCGCGGCGCTGCTCTGCCAACAAAGTCCGGTCTCGGATTTCTTGTGCTCTTGCTCCCTTTTGTTTTGTTTTCTTTCTTTCTTCAACCTACATCAACAAAAGCATGCTTTTATGAAAAAGTTGGATGTTTCATGTAATTTTTCTTAAGAACATAGTAATATTCGTTAATTAAAAGTGGCCAAATAACTCTCTAAACTAGAGTTATCAAAACCCCCCAAACTAACTTTTGCTAGTCCTCGAGCAAAATCAAGAAGTAACACAAACATGGAACAACAAATCCTTCAAGATGTCCTCCAAAATTTTTCCATCTTACAATTCACAGAAAAGAACAAATTCCATCCAAACAGTGAGATCGATTTGCTATTTAAGACTAATTCTAATTTCATGACCCGTGTGTGTGTGTTATCCATTCTTTTCAAATTGTATGCAGTTCAGTAACATCCACATTACTCTGAGAAGCTTTGATGAGTTGTGCAAAGAAACATGTTTCATAGGTTCACCTTTCATTTCTCTCTCCACTAATGTAGGCTAGTCATCCAACTAAAAATCATTAGGGCTTTATTAAGCTTGTAACATCAGGCTGGGCTAGAGGTAAGATAAAAGTAAATTTTAGGCTCAATTCACCCCTCCCATGTTGATTTCCAGACTCCAATTAGAATCACTCTTGGTTGTATACCCTTAAACCACTTCAACTGTACAATCAACATTTACCCTTCTCTTCAAGCCATCCAACTTCTGACCAATTTAGGCCCTATCCCCAAACTCACTACATCGCCCTCAACTGCACTCAATTATGCACTTTCGTTTTCTTAGTCACTCACTGTTGTTGTTTCATCTCTTTTTTTTTTTCTTTTCTCTTTTTTTTTTTGGTTTTGTGTTGTTGTTTTTTTTTTCTTTTCTTTTTTTTTCTGAATCAAATCATATGAAAACTAATAAGACCCTTAAATAGCAAAATTAATACCACGTGAGGCTCAAAAACTTCTATGCTTCAAGAAACAACTCAACAACTCCCTTGCTCCATTCTACCTCCCAAAATACGCTTACCTTCTTCAGAAATCAACATGTTTACGGGATGTGGGACAAGGTATAAATGATTGGCTGGTTTAACAAATGTGGGTGACAAAGAAAGAACGGTTAATGCATCAAGGCTCAACAAGGTGACTAGGGATATTTAACCAAGGTTGGCTTGAACGGCTCAAACGATCCAAAAATGGCCTAAATCATGTTTTCAGTCAGATGTAGCCTAGGATTTCGCCTCGAGAGAAAATCAGATGAATTCTAAAACATGGGTGAACATCAATGGACATACACACAATTCAAAAATTCAAGATTTTTGTGCTCAAGAAATAGATCATAAATTTAGAATTAGAATTAAACAACAAATCCATCACACGTTTAGACAAAAATTCACACCTCCTACGAATTTTAAGACATCCAAATAAAGGAGTCAATCATATCCAGATTCATCAATGCAGGAATGTATCACTTCAAGTTTCAAAGGGTTAACACAAGTTTTAACAAACAAAAAAAAAAATTTGTTTCCCCCCCAAACTAAATAGAGCATTGCCCTCAATGTATAAATAAAGAAGAAAAGGTAAGGAAACCCCCTGAATAACAAATGAGGCCAATTGGACTTGTGCAGCCATGGGAACTCCGAGAAGTGATCTGGACAACAAGGAAAACAAACAAAACAAAAACCTTAAGAAATTGAGAATGAAAAGAAAACCGAAATAATGAAATAAAAATGGGAAGTGAAATTAAGGCTCAGGGTGATCAGGAAAATGTGGTGGAGGTGGAAGTTGAGATTCATCCATGCCCAAATGTCGAGCAATTGCCCGCGTCATGGCAATATTATATTCTAGGCCCAATTCCAAACGACGCAAGCTATCACTGATTGGTAACTCAGGGGTAGGTATAGTAGGCGGTTGAGCTATTGGAGTGACTTGTTCGGGCTGAGAGGGTTGGCTCGAGGTGGAGGCACCAGTGTCTTGCCGAAACGGAGGGTGTACTTCTTGGTCTCTGAAGCTTCCCATGACCTTTCTGTTAATGATTTTCATGGGTTGTAATAATTCTTCCTCTTGGTCGAATGGGACTCCAGCGTCGATGCATAGGCGTGTGATGAGGGAAGAGTGACCCAAACCACCAGTCGTGGAACCCATAGCAGTTCTTAGAATACTGTCTTGGATTACTTTTCCCACATCAATAGTTTTACCTGTAACAATAGCAAATAACAAGGCAGCTCTGTCCTTGGTAACATCAGAAAAATGCATTACAGGCATTAATTTCGACGCAATAAAATACAACCACGCTTTGTACTCCCTGTTTAACGCGGAGGAGGGAAACGACACCGCTTCGCCTCCCCGTGTTAATTTCCATGTGGTGCCTGCAGTAGCTATGGTGCCAAGAACTTCCTCAAAATCCAAATGTTCATTGAGGTATTCATAATAATCATCATTATCAATATTTCGAAGCCCATAATACCTGTTAATGGTTGTTTTATCAAAACGAACCATCTTACCTCGTACACTTACCTGGAGGTTAGTGTGCTCTGGAACATTGGCATAAAATTCCCGGACAAGTGGGACTACAGCCGCCTCGGGTTGCTCGAGAAATTTGGTCCATCCTCTTTGCATAACCATATTAAAAAAGACTGTAGAAAAACCATCACTAAAGTCTAACCCCCGTTTCGGTACTATAGTTTTTTTAACAATGGCATTGTTATGTCTTTTTCTCGCGGCCTCACTCACAAACCGGGTATATGGGGTGGATGATGAAGCTACAGTTCGTGTGCGCTTAGAAGCCATTTTTTTTTTTTTTTTGAATGGCACACGTTAAAGATTAAAACCTAACACCGTCAAAATTTCACTTACCAAAAACCACCTATATTAAAATCTAACTATAATCATGAAAGAAAACCTAATAAGTGCAAATTAAAAAAAATCACACAAATATGAAATAATAAACAAAATAAAAATAACAAAAATTAAAAAAAATACTCAAAGATATGGAAAGAAGGCAACTTACTTGAAGAGAAAGATGAACCGAAAGGAGATGGCAGCCACAACGTTGGCGGATGAGGATGGCAAAGTTTTCTAGAGAGAAGGAGGAGAAGAAGAAGTGGGAGAGAGGAGTTTAGTTGTAGAGAGAGAAAGTAAATGGGTGAGAATAAGGGAAAGGAAAGTGGATTGTTAGGTTTAAAGCTGGACCCCCCCTTTTTTTTTTTGGAATTATACAAACAGCGCCGCGGCGCTGGAATTCCAGCGCTGCGGCGCTAGCGTTCTGCCATCTTTTTTTTTTTTTTCATGGCGCCGCGGCGCTGGTGTTATAGCGCCGCGGCGCTTTCCTTCTGCCAACGAGATTTTTACTCATCCACAACAGCGCCGCGGTGCTCTAAATTGAGGGCTGCGGCGCTTGGATTCTGCCCAAATTCACCCAGCGATTTGTTTCTGATGCTTCCTTATTGATTTCGACTCCTGCAAAACAAAATGCTATTGTTAAACAAAAATATCCTAAATTATTTATTTTATTATTTATTTTATTTATTTTCAATTTTTTTCTTTTTATTTTTATTTTTGACATGATAAATAAGGAAATGCTTGGGTTGCCTCCCAAGAAGCGCTTGCTTTATTGTCTTCAGCTAGACGGTCTCAATGTCACTTGGTAGGAGCTTGTAATTCGATGGTGGTTTTATTCCTGTTAACTCCACCTCTAAAGTAGGGCTTCAAGCACTGACCATTGACCTTAAATTTGCCTTTGGTATCATGTGCCACTTCTATTGCTCCAGATGGAAAGACTTGTGTTACTGTAAATGGTCCTGACCACCTAGATTTCAGCTTACCTAGAAACAATTTAAGACGAGAGTTATAGAGCAAGACCTGTTGACCAACTGTAAATTCTTTTCTGAGAATGTGCTTATCATGCCATCTTTTCGTTTTCTCCTTGTAAAGCTTTGCATTCTCATAAGCATCGAGCCGAAATTCATCCAGCTCATTTAGTTGCAACAACCTAGCCTCACCTGTCAACTGCGCATCAAAATTCAAACATTTAGTTGCCCAATAAGCCTTATGTTCTAGTTCCACTGGCAGGTGACATGCTTTTCCAAAAACTAGCCTGAAAGGGGACATCCCGATGGGAGTTTTGAATGCAGTCCTATATGCCCAAAGTGCATCATCTAACTTAATAGACCAATCCTTCCTAGAGGCATTTACTGTCTTCTCCAAAATCCTCTTGATTTCCCTATTTGAAATTTCCACTTGACCACTAGTCTAAGGATGATATGCTAGTGCCACCTTATGTGTAACACCATATTTTTCCAAAAGTGCCTGAAATTGCTTACTACTAAAATGCGACCCTTGATCACTTATGATTGCCCTAGGGGTGCCAAATTGGGAAAAAATGTTCTTTTTTAGAAATTGGACCACGACCTTAGTGTCATTTGTTGGTACAGCAGCTGCTTCTACCCACTTAGATACATACTCAATGGCTACTAAAATGTATTTATTCCCAAATGAAGGTGGAAATGGTCCCATGAAATCAATACCCCAAACATCAAATAGTTCACACACAATAATGTTGTTTAAAGGCATCTCATTTTTCCTCGAAATATTTCCCATTCTTTGACATTGATCACATGAGGCTACATAGAAGTGTGCATCTTTAAAAAGTGTGGGCCAATAGAAACCTGATTGTAATACTTTAGCAGCAGTTTTAGAACCACTAAAATGACCACCAGCCTCCCCATCATGACAAAGTTGTAAAATGCTTACCATTTCGTCCTCAAAAACACATCTTCTTATCACCTGATCTGCGCAAATTTTAAACAAGAAAGGGTCTTCCCAAAAATAGTGTTTAACATCAGAAAAGAATTTTTTCTTTTGTTGATATGACAAATCAGGGGGTAGAACATTACTTGCTAAAAAATTTACCAAATCAGCATACCAGGGGACTCGCGGGGATTTGATAGAGAATACCTGCTCATCAGGGAATTCCTCCAGAATTGGGCTGCCCACTTCATCATGATTGGGAATTCTGGATAAGTGATATGCAACTAGGTTCTCAGTTCCCTTTTTATCCTTGATCTCCAAATCAAACTCTTGAAGCAACAATATCCACCTGATTAACCTGGGCTTGGATTCCTTCTTTTCAAGTAAGTATTTCAGAGCAGAATGATTAGAGTAAACAACTACTTTTGAACCAATCAAATAAGAACGAAATTTATCAAAAGCAAAAACTACCGCCAAAAGTTCCTTTTCTGTTGTTGTGTAATTCAGTTGTGCTCCTGACAAGGTTCGACTAGCGTAATATATAGTTTGAAAAATTTTATTCTTTCATTGGCCCAGCACTGCTCCAACTGCTGAATCACTTGCATCACACATGAGCTCAAAAGGTAAATCCCAATCAGGCGCTGCCATGATAGGTGCTGACACAAGCTTTTCTTTCAAAGTGTTAAAGGCCTGCAAGCATTCATCAGAAAACACAAACGGGGCATCTTTAACTAACAAGTTAGACAAAGGTCTAGCAATTTTTGAAAAATCTTTTATAAATCGCCTATAAAATCCAACATGCCCCAAGAATCTGCGAACGAGTTTGACAGATGTGGGTGGAGGCAATTTTGCAATAACCTCCACTTTGGCTCTATCAACTTCTTTACCGTCTTTCGAGATTTTGAGTCCAAGCACAATCCCTTCCTGCACCATAAAATGACATTTTTCCCAATTCAAAACAAGGTTAGTTTCCTCACATCTTTGTAACACCAATGCCAAATTATGTAAGCATAAATCGAATGATGTGCCAAAAACAGAAAAGTCATCCATGAAAATTTCAATGAATTTCTCAACCATATCAGAAAAAATGGCCATCATACAACGCTGAAAAGTTGCCGGTGCATTACAAAGACCAAATGGCATCCTTCTATATGCAAAAGTGCCATAGGGACAAGTGAACGTGGTCTTTTCTTGATCCTCGGGTGCAATAGGGATTTGATTATACCCTGAATATCCATCTAGAAAACAATAAAATTGATGTCCTGCAAGTCTTTCCAACATTTGGTCAATAAATGGTAAAGGAAAATGATCTTTTCTAGTGGCATCATTTAATTTCCTATAGTCCATACAAACACGCCACCCAGTAACTGTTCTAGTTGGAATTAACTCATTATTGTCATTCTTTTGAACAGTCATACCTCCTTTCTTCGGCACAACTTGCACAGGACTTACCCATGAACTATTAGATATAGGATCGATGATCCCGGCATCCAATAGTTTGATAACCTCAGCTTTCACCACTTCTTGCATTTTTGGATTCAGACGCCTTTGGGGTTGAATGGTGGGCTTGTATTTCTCCTCCATAAGAATTTTGTGCATGCAAATGGAGGGGCTTATTCCCTTGATGTCTGCAATCTTCCATCCAATTGCACCTTTGTGCTCTCTTAACACCCTAAGTAGTTTTTCCTCCATAATATCTGTCAAAGAAGAAGAAATAATTATCGGTAGTGAGGAATTTCCATCTAAATATGCATATTTTAAATGAGAAGGTAAGGGTTTAAGTTCAAGAATAGGAGGCTCTTCAATTGACGGCTTAGGCCTTGTGATGGATTGTCCCACTTCTTCAAGTTGCAATGCCTTATGCCTCGGAATTGGTGGATTTGCCTCCATAAATTCTACATATTCCCTTATTTCCTCATTCTCAACATCCGCACCATTAGATTGGGTTAGACAAGCTTCAAGCGGATCCTTGAAAACATCTTCCTGAAAAATCTTAGATACCAGTTTATCAATAGTGTCAATTCTAAAGCAAGAATCATCAGTTGAGGGATATTTCATTGCTTCAAACACATTAAAGGTGACATGATCATCTTGAACCCTGAGAATTAATTTTCCTTGTTGCACATCTATCAAGGTTCTTCCAGTCGCTAGAAAAGGACGGCCTAAAATGAGCGGAACCTCATGATCTTCCTCCATTTCTAGAACAATGAAATCTGCAGGAAAAATAAACTTGTCAACCTTTACTAGTACATCTTCCACAATACCTCTTGGGTGCTTAATTGTTTGGTCTACAAGTTGAAGTGACACTGTGGTTGCTTTAACCTCTCCCAAACCTAATTTCTTAAAAATAGAAAAAGGCATTAAATTGATACTAGCCCCTAAATCACATAATGCTTTTTCGAAATAAGAGTCACCAATAGTACAAGGAATAGTAAAACTCCCTAGATCTTTTAGTTTAGGTGGCAACTTATTCTGTAGAATGGCTGAACATTCCTCATTCAATTTTACTGTTTCATAATCCTCCAGCTTCCTTTTGTTGGCCAAAATCTCCTTCAAGAATTTTGCATAGCTAGGCATCTGGGCCAAGGCATCTGCAAAAGGAATGTTAATATGCAATTTTTTAAACACCTCAAGAAATTTAGAAAATTGCTTATCTAATTTGTGCTGCTGGAGTCGTTGAGGGAATGGAATGGGAGGCACATAGGGCTTGGGATCATTAGGAAAAAGCTTGCTCTTGCATGTCTCCTTGGCTTGCTCATTACTCTCTTCTTCTTGTTCAATGTTGACCTCCTGTTTAGCATCCTCTTGTCCCAATTGTTTGCCACTTCTCAAAGTAATTGCCTTTATGTTCTCAATAGGATTCTTTTCTGTGTTGCTTGGCAAAGAACCCTGTGGTCTACCTGAGATCATATTAGCCATCTGTCCTATTTGCATTTCCAGATTTCTGATAGATGACTCTTGATTCTGGAGTCTTGCATCTGTACTCTTCATGAAATCTTGAGTGGAGGTCGCCAGCTTAGCAACAATATCTTCCAGATTTGGCTTTTTCTCCTCCTGTTGCTTGAATCCTGGTGGTGGTCTCATCGCATTTTGATTGCCCCATGAAAAATTCGGATGATTTCGCCACCCCGGGTTGTAAGTGTTGGAATAAGGATTATTTTGTGACTTGTTAAAATTTCCAACAAAATTAGCATTTTCAGAAGGTTGAGCAAAATTGTTCCCTACCTGGCATTCATTGCTGGCATGTCCTCCACCACAAAATTCACATACGGCATTCTGAATTTTCATAGCTGAAGCACTCATATGGTCTATCTTTCTGTTAAGTGCTTCAAATTGAGCTGTGAGTGCAGATAATGCATCCACTTCATGAACTCCTGTCGTTCTCCTAGTTTGTAGCCTTTCAGTAGGCCACTGATAGTTGTTTGATGCCATCTCTTCTATTAAATCAAAAGCCTCCTCTGGTGTTTTATTATTTAATGTCCCACCTGCAGCTGCATCAATAGTAGCCTGGATACTTGCACTAGACCCATTGTAAAAAGTTTGTACCTGCATCCAGACTGGTAATCCATGATGTGGGCACCTCCTTAGCAGCTCCTTGAATCTTTCCCATGCTTCGTATAACGACTCATTGTCCATCTGCAAGAAATTAGTGATATCGTTATGCATTTTTGCAGATTTTGCTGGAGGGAAAAACTTACCAAGGAATTTTTGGGCCATAGTATCCCAAGTGGTGATTGATCCTGCAGGAAGAGATGTGAGCCAATTCTTGGCTTTATCCCTCAGCGAGAATGGGAACAATCTCAGTCTAACTACATCATCTGACACTCCATTAAATTTAATAGTGTCACAGATTTTGAGAAATGCATCAATGTGGGCGTTTGGATCATCACAAGGTAGCCCACTAAATTGCACCGATTGTTGAATCATTTGGATGAGAGATGGCTTGATCTCAAAGTTGTTTGCTTGAATAGCCGGCCTCCTAATGCTTGAAGTGGCACCTTGAACAGTTGGTGCTGCATAATCTCTCAAAAGTCGGCGAGGGTTTTCAGCTTCACCTGCATCCACCATTTTCTTAGTGCGATTTCTCTGTTCTCTTAACAGTCTTTTGAAAGTACGCTCGATTTCTGGATCAAACTTAACAAGTTCCCCTTGTTTAGTTCTTCTCATACACCAACGCACTCCTAAAAATGAACAAAATAAAAGAAACTAGATTAAATCAAGAGTTATCCGGTATTAATATTAATTAGTATTAAACAAGTAGTCCCCGGCAACGGCGCCAAAAACTTGTTCGGTAAAATTCACTAACGCAAGTGAACGTTATTGATCAAGTAATACAATAGTGAGTAAGAGTATCGTCTCACAGAGATTGTTGTATAATAATCTAACTAAGTACTAAAATTGGATTAACTCTAAGGTTTATCTAGTTGATCATATGAGGTTGATTGAATAAATTACTGAACTAAAGTACTAAATTAAGAATAAAAATTGCAATCAATTTCAAAAGATACTTCAATAAGACAAGGCGTTAAGGCATTTGATTTCACCATAATCACTAGATATGAATTTCATAAAATTATGCAACCCAATCAATAATACACATGTGATGATGGAAATTCCTAAATTATTTACTATCCTATCTCTAGGTATAGCAAACCTACTCAGTTTATTAACTCACTATATCTCTATGTGAATTTAAATAAATCAGAATGCATTAGGATTCATGAACTTTCCAGATAAAGCCACACAAATAATATGGTATATCTCTATCCATATTTAATTCATGGTTATATGTTAGATGAAGCATTTGCATAATTCTCCCTTCTCAGTTTTGAACATGCACATCAGATCATTTAAATGGTAGCTAATCATTTAAAAGCATTAAACATAATAACACATAACTCACATGAATAAAATCAATTATGGTGCATAAATATGAAATTCACATCGTCATTAGCCCTAACTAAGAAAATTAGAACATAATTGAAAAATAAATAAAATCTGAAAATTTAATTGAATCAAACATCAAGAGTTAAGAGAGCAAGAAATTTTGTCACCAATTCTCTCACTTCTTACTCCAAAATGCTTGATGGCTCCTAAAAAAATAAACAACGCTCTCCAAAATTAACTGATAACCTAGCTACCCAATACTATTCTATTTATACTACTCTTAAGTTAACAAATACTTTGTTTTGCGTCCAAAAATCGTGGTTCAGTATCACTCTGGCGCCGCGGCCCTTCTTTTCCAGCGCTACAGCGCTTCTTCTCTGTTTTTTTTCTTCTTTTCCGCTGTAGCGCCGCGGCGCTGAGTTTCTGCCAAACGCTTTCTTGCCCTTTCCTTGGGCACTGCGACGCTGCTCTGCCAACAAAGTCCGGTCTTGGATTTCTTGTGCTCTTGCTCCCTTTTGTTTTGTTTTCTTTCTTTCTTCAACCTACATCAATAAAAGCATGCTTTTATGAAAAAGTTGTATGTTTCATGTAATTTTTCTTAAGAACATAGTAATATTCGTTAATTAAAAGTGGCCAAATAACTCTCTAAACTAGAGTTATCATAGACTATTCGGGTATTTTAGGGGGCACCATATTTGTTTAGCAAGGCTTGGTTGAAACCCTCCACATCTCTAAATACTATTCCTCCTTCAACCTTAGGGGTGCATGTGAGAACAAAAAGTCTACTGATGAAGACCATTTATAATATTTTAACTTTTCCTTATTTCTATTTTGGTCCATCATAAAAATAGAAATTATACTTTAGGTCTCTACACATAATTTTGTACTCACACTTTATGAGATGCTTTAAAACCCAAATCTTTACACTTTATCATATCACTTTATTAGGTTAATTTTATTTGATAGCATTAATACACATTTATTTAATATATTAGCCCACATATTATTGGAATTAATTCCAACAATCTCCCACTTGGGCTATATATAAAACTTTATAAATGTGAATCATACCTTATGAGCTCATGAATTGTGCTATCATTACCAAAAGCATCTCCAATCAATCCGGTCCATCAATCATATTAATATAGGATCAAAACGGTCTTCGTTATATCCTACGTAACTAAACCCATCAATGGTCACGTATACTAATATAATGAACGACATGGATCAAGTATGGATGTGTAGCAAGGAAATTTCATGCAATGTCATCTTAACATGCCTATTTCCTACTGTCCAACCTTATTCTTTAGTGAGATCAAATCAAACATATGCAGAGTAAAAATAAACTATAAACTTTATTTTTATAGAAAATAACCATAAAATGTGTCTACAGCAAGAAAGCATCCAAAATACAAACTCCTACTAAAATGACATATCCTCAAGAAATACAACACCCATTTGAGTGGTGTGCTTATGAAAGACCTTGGGTGGTACTCCTTTCATAAGCGGATCCGCAACCATAGAGTTTGTCCCAATGTGCTCTATAGACACCTGACCACTCTGTACTCTTTCTTTAACGACGAGGAACTTAATGTCTATATGCTTTGACTTTGTTGAGCTCCTGTTGTTATTGGAATATAGCACTGCTGACTTATTGTCACAAAATATCTTAAGTGGTCTTTCAATTCCATCCACAATTTGCAGCCCAGTGACAAAATTCTGTAGCCATATCCCATGGTTGGATGCCTCATAACATGCTATAAACTCTGCTGCCATGGTGGAAGAAGCTATTAGTGTCTGCTTAGCACTTTTCCAAGAAATAGCTCCTCCAGCAAGCAGGAAGATATAGCCTGATGTGGATCTCCGACTGTCTTGGCACCCAGCAAAATCAGAATCTGAATACCCAATGATCTCCAACTGATCCGATCTTCTATATGTGAGCATGTAATCTTTCATTCTCTGTAAATACCGCATGACTCATTTGGCTGCTTTCCAATGATCCATCCCTAGATTACTTATGTATCTGCCCAACATCCTTGTAACGTACGCAATATCCAGACGCATACAAACTTGAGCATACATTAGACTCTCTACTGCCGATGCATAAGGAATCTTTTGCATTTCCTTAACCTCAAAATCATTCTTAGGGCACTGATTGAGACTAAACCTGTCTCCCTTAGCAACAAGGGTGTCACCTGGTTTACAATCTTGCATGCCAAATCTCTTAAGTATCTTCTCGATATAGCACTTTTATGATAATCCAAGTATACCCTAAGAACAATCTCGATGTATCCGTATGCCTAATACAAAAGATGCGTCTCTAAGATTCTTCATCTCAAATTTCTTTGATAGAAATCTCTTGGTTTCGTGCAATAAGCCTATATCGTTGCTAGCAAGCAATATGTCATCGACATATAAAACCAAGTAAATATATTTACTCCCACTGAACTTATGGTATATACAATCATCAACCATATTCATCTCAAAACCGAATGAGATGATAACCTGATGAAATTTGTAATACCATTGACGAGACGCCTGCTTAAGCCCATAGATAGATTTCTTTAATTTGCAAACTATCTTCTTTGAGTCTCCTGACTCAAAGTTTTCTGGTTGCACCATATAAATTGTCTCATCAATGTCGCCATTGAGAAACGTAGTCTTTACATCCATCTAGTGAAGCTCAAGATCAAAATGTGCCACCAATGCCATTATAGTCCTGAAAGAGTCTTTTGAAGAAACCAAAGAGAAAGTCTCTTTATAGTCAATGCCTTCCTTTTGAGTAAAACCCTTTGCAACAAGACGAGCCTTATATCTCTCCACATCGCCTTTCGAATCCCTCTTGGTCTTAAATATCCATTTGCAACTGATGGGTTTTGCACCTTTAGGCAACGGGACAAGATCCCAAACATCATTGTCTTTCATGGACTTTATCTCCTCATTCATGGCATTAATCCACTCTTGAGATTTAGAACTTTCCATGGCTTGATGGAAGTTGATTGGATCATCTTCCACCACACCAATGTTAAACTCATGTTCTTGGAGAAATACAATGTAATCATCTGGCACCGCACTTCTCCTTTCTCTAGTGGATCTTCTTAATGGCATAGGTTCTTGAGGTGGTAGAGTTTGCTCTTCTGGAACAAATTCTGGAATGGGAGGTTCTCCGATTTTGTCTTGATTTTGATCTACTTCTTGAACAATGTCAGGAATAGGAACATAATCAATATCAATTGCAGCAGCGGGAATATCAATATATTCCTCTTCAAAGACAAAGTCGACATCAATATATTCCTTCACTCTATCTCCCCTGGCAAACTCGACATCCTCAAAGAACCAAGTAGTTCCCGTCTCAAAATCGACTTAGTCGTGGGATCATAAAATTTGTAACCCCTTGTCCTCTCAGAGTATCCAATGAAATAGCAGCTGGCAGTTCTAGAGTCCAATTTCTTTTCATTTGGCCTATAAGGCCTTGCCTCAGCTGGACAACCCCAAATGTGCAAGTGCTTCAAACTAGGCTTCTTACCTATCCAAAGCTCATAAGGGGTTTTGGCAGTTGCTTTAGTTGGAACTCTGTTGAGTATGTAAGGGGTTTTGGCAGTTGCTTCAGTTGGAACTCTGTTGAGTATGTAAGCTACAGTCTTTAAGGCTTCTCCCTAGAGAGATTCTGGCAAGGTAGAATGACTAATCATGCTCCTCACCATGTTCTTAAGTGTTCTATTTCACCTCTCAGGAACACCATTCATGCTAGGTGATCCCGGCATTGTGTACTATGGGACGATACCGCACTCCTCTAAGAATTTAGCAAACGGTCCTAGACGTTGTTCACCTGAACCGTCATATCTGCCATAGTATTCTCCACCACGGTCAGATATAACGCTTTTAATCCTTTTGTTGAGTTGGTTCTCAACTTCAGCCTTATAATTCTTAAACACATCCAGTGATTGGGACTTCTCAAGAATGAGATACAAGTAGCCATATCGTGAGAAATCGTCTATGAAAAAATAAAACATTGTTGACCATTCCAAGAAGTTGTGGGGAATGGCCCACAAATATCCGTATGAATTAGTTCTAAGACGTCTGAAGTCCTGTTGGCACCAAATCTCTTTATGTTTGTCTGTTTCCCCTTTATGCAATTAACACAAATTTCAAAATCTGTAAAATCAAGGGGATCAAGAATCTCGTCTGACACAAGTCTTTCTATTCTCTACTTGGAGATGTGACCTAATCTCTTGTGCCATAATGAAGCAGAATTCTGATTGGTTAATTTTTGTTTTACACCACGTGTACTTATATACAAGGTTTCATTAAATGAGACACCATATCAAGTAAATAAAGGTTATCATAAACAGATAAAGAACTAGAACCAATAACTTTTGAATTTTGAAAAAGACTAAATTTGCTATTTCCAAATGAACAAGAGTAACTGAATTTGTCCAGTACAGAAACAGAAACCAAATTCTATCTAAAAGACGGTACAACATAAGTCTCATTCAAATCCTAATAAAACCCAGTCTTTAATAATAACCTAAATATTCCTATTGCCTCAACTTTCACTGATTTGCTATCGTCTACATAGATGTATTTTTCACCATCACTTGGCTTTCGGTAGCTCAGGCAACCCTACATAGACACACTTATGTGAGTAGTAGCATCAGAATCTATCCACCAAGTGTGTCTTGGTACCGAAGTTAAATTAACCTCAGAACAAACCAAATTGAGAAGCGTACCTTTCTTTGCACAACATGCGTTATAATTGGTACATTGCTTCTTCTTGTGTCCCTTACCTCCACAAAAGAAACAGGCAAATTCATCACCTTGTCCCTTCTGTTGTTTCTTCTGTGGTGCTGCACCTGCAGTTTCCTTGCCTTTCTTCCTTTTCTTTTTCTTATCCTTAGAGGTTGTAGCCAAATTAGCACTCTCTGCCTTCTCTTGCTTAAGTCTTTTCTCTTCTTGCACACAATAAGAGATGAGCTCGTCAAGGGACCATTTGTCCTTCTGACAGTTGTAGCTCACCTTAAATTAACTGAATTGTGCAAGAAGGGATATCAAAACTAAATGTACGAGTAAGTCCTCGACAACTCTAGCTTAAGTGCCTTTAGTTTTAAAGCAAGATGAGGCATCTCCATGATGTACTCTCTTATGTTTTCTTTGCCTTTATACCTCATTGAAATAAGGTTTGCCAAAGGCGTACTTGTTTCAGCCTTTTCCTTCTTGACAAACCTCTTCTCAATTTCCTCAAGAAAAATTTTGCTATAGTAACCTTTTCGGACATAGCGGCCCTAAAAGTTTCTGGAATAGCATGCTTCATGATCATTAGACTCATGCGATTCGAACAATCCCACCTTTCCATATCCCTCTTTTCATCAAGGGAACTGTTTTCTATAAGGTCAGGAGGTCGTTCAACCCTCAACGCAAGGTCTAAATCCATGACTCCGAGAACAGTCATAATGTTCTCTTGCCATGCCATGAAGTTTGTGCCAATTGATGCTAGCAGAAATATTAGAAGTAGAACTCGCAACTGAGCAGAGAACAAAACAACAAAACAAAAGGCTCACATAAGTTCCATATCATACTTAAAATAAATTCAAATAATGGTAGGGCCCATCACAAGATACCTAGCACAACATTAATATTTAGTCTTTGGACAGAAATATTAACTTGTAAGTGGTACTCTTGGTGTAGTAATCAAACATTAATAATAAGTTCATGTCAAACAATAAATCTTCCTTTGGGCCGATTTATTACTGACATGTAAAACCAAATAATCATCACATGTTTATTACCACAGGTGTACATGCAATTCTACAAATATTAACCTTCCTTTGGGCCGGTCAATATTCACATATATACTGCATGGACACAACCATTTATATTTTAAAACAAATTTATTTTCACAAGAGATGTCACTTTGGTGACATGTTGCTTCAATTAATTTATTTCAAAATACATATAAAATACTAATACTTGAATTTAAAATTGCACCAAAAATTGACCAAAATTAAAATAAAAAATAAAATAAAAATTTTTTTTGGTCAAAGTCAAAGTCAATGGTCAACTATCAAAGTCAAGTCGGGTCCTGTGGGTCGGGTACACATATGGGTCGGTTTACACTTATCCAGTTCTTTACCCAAAACCGATTACTTAAACCCATTACCCAAATTATTTGACCCAGGCCCACTTCCCTTTTTTTCTTTTTTTTTTTTAAATTGGGTCACCCAGGGGTTGACCCCTTGGGTTTCCAGCAAGTCACGGGCCCTCAAGGGCTCTTTGGGCCCATGTAAAAACTACCTTTTTTTTTTTTTGCTGCCTGGTCACCTAGGGGTTGAGCCCCTGGGTTTCAAACTGGTCACAGGCCTAAGAGCCCGTGTAAACCAGATGCAAAATTCTAGGCTAAGCCTAGACTTGTGCTGCACAACTAGGGGTCGTGACCCTTGGGAAAAAACACCAGGTGGCAGTTGCAATAACTGCAGCCACTATAACTTCGTCAGCGAGGGCCGCAGCTCTTCTTGCCAGTGCTGCCTAACAGCAGCCCCCACAGAGCCCCGACGCTGGCGGTGGAGCAGCCAGTCGTCAGCCAAAACCCAGCACGGGCCCTCTTTAATTTTTTTTTCTCCTTATATAGCGGCTTTTGGCCGCCGTTCTTATGCGCCGCCACGGCCAGAAACCGCAGCTCTCCCTCTCCGGCAAGGCCTGACTGTTGTGGCCTAACTTCTTTGCCGACAGTAGTGTGATTGCCGCCGGTAATCCAAAAGGTTACTTAACCCACACACCCAACGATTTCAATGAAATCTTATATGGCATATATACATTTGTTTAAAGCCATCATGAATATATAAAGTTGATTCTTAAAAAAGAACGTAAACATTTATTGTTTTATATACAAACCGTAAACAATTATTGAATGGCAACAATGGAATTACATACAAAAAGAAAACGACAACTTAATCCACATGGCCCAACAACGAACTCTTTAATCCCAGAAAAAACCGAATCAAGTAAACATGTATAAATGCATATCTTTCAACCAAAAATAGTTGAGAAAATATTTTTTAATGATTCAACATGAGGATGCTCTTATGCCACTTGTGAGAACAAAATTCTACTTATGAAGACCATTTATAATATTTTAACTTTTTCTTATTTTTATTTTGGCCCATCATAAAAATAGAAATTATACTTTAGGTCTTTGCACATAATTTTGTATCCACATTTTATGAGATACTTTAAAACTTAAATCTTTACACTTTATCATATCACTTTATTAAGTTAATTTTATTTGATAGCATTAATACATATTTTTTAATATATTAGCCCACGTATTATTGGAATTAATTCCAACAGTGCAAAGCGTCTCCCATCGCATCCAATGCAGTTTTTTCTTTGACGCACTACCTCCCCACCAGAAACGCGAAATAAAGCTTTGGACCTCAAGGCATGGAGTCCTTGGAATTCTGAACACACTCAGGGTGTAGGTTGTGGTTGCTTGAGCCACTGCTTTGATCAAGATCTCCCGTTCTGCCATTGAAAAGAGTTTACCTTTCCATAGTAGAAGCTTTTGCAGCACCTTATCTTTAATAGAGTTAAAAGTGGCTCGCTTATTCTTCCCTAGGAAGGAGGGAAGTCCAAGATACTTGTCGTGTGTCAGATTCATTGCCTATAGTCCTAAAGAATCTTGGATGTCGTCTTTAACTTCCAGGGTGGTATTAGGGCTAAATGTAATCACAGACTTGCTGAAGTTGATAAGTTGGCTAGAGGCTTTGGCATAGTCATCAAGAGTTTGATTATTGTAAACCATTTTCCACCTTGGCTGTACTGAATATAATAGAGTCATCAGCAAAGAGCAGGTGACTTACCCTGGGAGCTTGGCAGGCAACAGTAATTCCTCTGATCCGGTTTTTAGCTTCTGCGTCATGAGGAAGTGCTGATAGTCCCTCTGCACATATAAGGAACAAATAAGGTGAAATTGAGCAACCTCATCTAACCCCTCTCCTTGGCTTTACCATCCCTTTAGGGCCTTCCTCAATGAGAAAAGACTTCCTTGTTGTCTGCACACAATCCATGACTAGCCGGGTAAAGCACTCCCCAATCCCTAGCATTTTCATCATCGCTTCAAGAAATGGCCATTCTGTGTGGTCATATGCCTTACTCATGTCAAGTTTTAGGCCCATGAGTCCTTCTTTTCCTCCGAACATAGGCTGGATAGAGTGGAGGAATGCAACCAACACATTATCCGTAATAAACCAGCCCGAGACGAACGCAATTTGCTCCTTCGAGATGATGCATGGAAGCACCCGCTTTAGCCCATTCGCCAATGTCTTAGCAATAACCTTATATGTCACATTACACACGCTTATCGGTCTAAAGTCTGAGACTTTTTTGGGGTCTTTTACTTTAGGGATCAAGGCCACATTGGTCTCGTTGCAGTTCTCCACCGAGGCATGCTCGTTAAGAATGTCGAGACACGTAGTTGTGAGATCATCTCCGACAATTTCCCAATTATTTTGATGGAATATTGCATGGAATCCGTCGGGGCGCGGAGCCTTAGTTGGACCTATACTGAAAGGAGCACGCCTTACTTCATCACGTGAGAACGGTTCTTCTAGCATGGCCCTCATGTCGTCTGGGACCCGGGTTTCAATCAAGTTGATGACCACTGCAATGTCAATAGGGTGCGGTGTGCCTGAGGAAAAGATATTCAGGAAATAGTCTTCCATTGTATCCACTATGTCGTCTTCCTCTTCGAGCCATCTGCCATCGTTATGCTCAATTCCTCTCAATTCGTTCTTCCTTCTAGTTGGGATGCTTTTTGGTGGAAGAACTTAGTGTTCTTATCCCCTCATCGGAGCCACTCTGAGCGGGAGCGTTGTAGGCTAACAGCGGATCAAGTTCTACTATAATGCCCTTCAAGGTGGTTTTATTTGCTGGAGTTTACAGCCCATTCTGTAGGTCATCAATCTTCTCCCTTAGGGCATGAATCTTTGACGGAATTCTACCAAAACGTTCACCACTCCATGCCTTGAGATCGTTGGCAAATTTCCTCAAGCAATTCTTCATCTCCATTCTATTTCCTCTACCCATGGACCCGCGCCAAGATTGACGCAATACCGTATTGAAATTATCATCAGTCTTCCAAAAAGTTTCAAAGCGGAACTGGTACTTTTTCCTTGGCTTGCGACCGCTACTAATTCTGTAACAAACAACCTCAAGCCACACCACTCTATGGTCCAAGCTATAGAACCCGAGGCTTCGCCCTCCAAAGTTGGGGAATAAATTCATTGATTTATCACCCCCATAATTTGATCTAGTCTTTCCTGGACATTATCCTTCCCATCTTGTCCATTGTTCCACGTTAACATAGGTCCTTCCAAGCCCAGGTCATGCAGCAATCAATCTTCAATCGTCTCCCGAAACAAGTTCATACTTGAGTAGAGCCTGTTGCTTCCGCCTTCCCTTTCCGATGGGAGAATCTCGTTGAAATCCCCGGCTACCACCCACGGTAAATTGAACAGGTCCTTCAATCGATTTAGGAGAGCCCAAGAATGGTGTCGCTCACATCGGGTGGGATTTCCGTAGAGCCGCTATTAGGCCGGACAAAGGAATGGATATGGTACCTCAAGAATTTCTTCACTTCGACCTCAATATCCTTTTTCCATAACAGCATATGTCCTCGGCTGCGCCCCACACGGTCTATATAGAATCTACACTCAAGACCCATCTTTCTTTTCACTGCCTCTCCTGCCGCCGTACATAGCCTACTTTCCATTAGAAAAACTAGGTCAGGGAAGGTATCTCGGATAAGCATCCGGAGATAGTCTAATGAGCGGGGTTATCCAAACCCCGCGCATTCCACATGATGCAACTCATGACGACCGGCTGGGTTGCTCCGCTGCCTCTGCCGATATCGCAAGATTCGATACATCACCAAGCACAATGCGTTTCCTCCTTATGTTCCCATCAACACCCTCTTCCTCCTCATTGCGCGTAGTGTCTTTCCTTTTTTCAGCCGCCTTCTTATTCTCCCGCTCTGCTCGCCCAGTCATTTTCACTTTCCTGGTATGGGGGGGATGCCTTACCTTAAAAGGTTCTTCAGGCCTCTCCAATAAGCAGCTGTCCATCCCAGGTGAGGAGACCGCCCCGTCTGCCATGGATGATTTGAGGTTAACCGGGGTAATTTGAACCGCTTCCGTCCTCCATCGTCAGCGTTACTTACTTTTTGAGACTCCCCCGTTGCGTAAGAATTGTTTATGCATGAAGAATGTAGCCCATGCAACGTTGTGGGAGCCCCTGCCACCTGTTCCAAGTAATCCCTTGGCCTCACTTCATTTACCACAACAATACCAGCACGTGCATTCCTACCACTCCCGCTGCCGTCTATATGAAGGGCCTCCTTGCCTCACACTTCTATTCCTATCTTGTGCGCATCACGTAAGTCCACATTAAAAGCATCACCAACATTCCCATCAATGCCTTCGGTCCATGTGCCCCCCCACTACTTTTATCCTGTGATTATCATTACACAAGTCAAACTTTGGGGGCATGACTAACATTCCCACCAAGGCCAACATGAGGGGCCCACTTTCCATAAGGGACATTCACGCATTATCACTAGTTGGCTTTCCCACCCTGACCGACTCGGTACTTGAAAAAGTTGGTGCCTTTTCTCCATTTGAGAAATATACTGAATCGCCCATAATATTCGCGGTAGCTTCTCCCCAGGTAAACGCGTCGGAATCTCTGGGGTCGGTTCCCTCTGCTGAACGGACCCCTCTCCTGGGCCAGTGGTAGGCTGCAGCTGAGAACCGCCCAAATCGGTGATCGTCCTACCTGTCGGCTTCCCACCTCCGGTTGCCTTTGCGCCTGTCCCTACTGTATACCGGCTTTGGTGCCTTCATCCAACTCCGGCAACAAGTTGAGATCCAAGACCGTTGCCACTCTGTCAACAGTGCATTCCTTATAGCCATGTCCTAATCCGCCGCACCCATAACAAAAGCCCGGCAACTTCTCATACTTGAGTTCAGTCCACACCAGCGGGCCCCGATTACCGAGTTGTACACGGGCCCTTCGATGCCGCCGTTTCATTATTTTTAGCACAACCCAGACTAACAAATTGGCCTATGCACCTGCCATGTCTGTCCCTCTGGATTGTCACAGTCTCGCCAATGGTGTCCCCTACCTTCTCCCCTACTTGTGGTAAGTGACCCTCCAAAGGTAGATTGTGGAGTTGTACCTAGAACTTCGTGAAGCAAAAGTCCTCGTGCTCTGCTATATCACCGAGGTTCACCGGTTTTAGCACCACCAAGGCCTTGTCAAAACTCCATGGCTCAAGCTCAAGAACTCTACACCCATCCTTCTCATTGGCAAAGGAGAATAGGAAAATGTCTCGGGCCACTTCCCGCGATTCAACACCGATAACTCTCCAGATCTCTATTAAAGTCAATCTGAGAAACAACACACAACAGTAGAACGAAGGGGAACAAAGGATTCTCCCTTGACCAATATATTGATAGGCAGAGCCTTTTCTGTCAAACAAAAACAGTCTGCTCTGTTTTTACAACTCCATGCCTTACTTATAGCTAGGGAAAGTAAATAAACGACCGTAACCAAGAGCGTGAAATAAACGACAGGTAGCTATAATACTAACGTAAAACGACAACCTAAACATTGGGAAGAATAACAATATAACATCAGGTGAAATAGGATGCCCTTGCATCAGTTGTGCCCTCTGCTGGGAAAGGAAGAGATTCCGTCGCGTCAGCATTTGTAGAAATACCATCAGGGGGAAGATACTCATACATATTCGAAGCATTAAAAGTGGAGGAAATCTGGAGGTTTGGAGAAAGGTCGAGAATGTAGGCATTGTTGAAAGCAAACTTGGCCTGTGGCAGGGCTTGATCCCACTGTTTCTGCTGATCTCTGGCTAAGCTTCGAATCATGGCCACCAATGTCTGATTAACAACTTCCATCTGCCCATCAATTTGTGGGTGATAGGCGCCACTGAAATTCAAAGTAGTAGGAAAACGTTTCCATAGCTCTCGCCAAAAGTGGCTGATAAACTTAACTCTCGATCAAAAGTAATGGAACGGGGCACTCCATGTAGACGCATAATCTCTTTGAAGAAGAGGTTTGCTATATGGCTAGCGTCCGCTGTCTTCTTGCAAGGTACAAAGTGTGCCATTTTTGAGAACCGATCAACAACAACCATCACGGAGTCCACATGTTGTGCCGTCTTTGGTAAGCCTAGCACAAAATTCATGCTAAGGTCTTCCCAAATGGATTCTGGAATAGGCAAGAAAGTGTATAGACCAGTGTTTTGTGCTTGACCCTTGGAAGCTTGGAAGATTCCACAACATTTAACAAATCGGGCAATGTCACGCTGCATGTGTCCCCAATGAAACTGCTCGGCCAGCAAAGCTATAGCTTTATCTAGGCCCGTATGAACAGTGAGTCCTCCAAAGTGAAACTCTCAGATTAGTAGTTCGTGAAGGGAACCTTGAGGAATACACAACTGCAACCCTTTGAATAAGAAGCCTTGATGGATAGAATACTTTCTAGCACTTCCGTTATTAGTGCATTTCTCCCACAATGTTCCAAAGTCTTCATCAGTAGCATACTGCTGCTTTAGACACTCAAAGCTGGTCAAGGTTGAGTGTAGGGTGGTGAGGAGGCAGCGCTTGTGGCTGAGGGCGTCTGCAACCTTGTTCTCATAGCAAGCTCGATGCTTGAAAACAAAGGTAAACTTCTATAGAAATAGAATCCAACGAGCATGCATCTGATTCAAATTCTTCTGCCCATTCAGAAATGATAGAGCTTGATGATCACAACACAAAATGAATTCTTTTTGCACTAAATAATATTCCCAATGTTGAAGTGCCTAAACCACCGCATAGAGCTCTTGCTCACAGGTTGTCCATTTCCACCTTGCATCATTTAACCTCTCACTGAAATATTCGATCAGCCTCCTATTCTGGCTAAGGACAAGCCCAATCCCAAGCATTGAAGCATCCGTCTCAACCTTAAAAACTTGGTCAAAATTCAGGAGAGCCAAAACTGGAGCTGTGCTTAATTTTTCCTTAATCAGTGCAAAGCTAGCACCTTGTTCACTGCCCTTAAAGAACTTTCCCTGCTTCAAGCAATTAGTTATTAGTGCCATAATGGTACTAAAGTTGTAGACAAACTGCCTGTAGAAAGTGGTAAGCTTGTGAAAGCTTTGTACTTCATGAATATTGGTAGGAGTCAGCCAATCCCTCACTGCCTATACTTTGTTCTCATCCGCTGCTAGACCTTTTTCCCTTATGACAAACCCAAGAAATAGTAATTCCTTGGTGAAGAATTCACACTTTTTCAAGTTTAAGTATAGCTTGTTGCTCTGTAGTGCCTCCAAAACAACTCGCAAATGTGCAACGTCTTCCTTCTCCATGATGCTATAGATGAGGATGTCATCAAAGTACATGACAACAAACTTCCCAATGAAAGGCTTGAGCACGTGGTTCATAAGCCTCATGAATGTGCTAGGAGCATTGCACATGCCAAATGGCATCACTTGCCATTCATAGAGACCCTTTTGTGTCTTGAAGGCGGTTTTCCATTCATCGCCCAGTCATATCTGAATATGGTGGTAACCACTACAAAGATCTAGCTTTGAGAAGAACTTAGATCCAGCTAACTTATCAAGCCTGTCTTCCAAACGAGGAATGGGAAAATGGTGTTTCACTATTATTTTGTTGATGGCATGGCTGTTGACACACATTTGCCATGACCTATCCTTCTTGGGAACAAGGAGAGCTGGCACCTCATAGAGGCTTAAGCTAACACGGGCCAACTACTTCCAAATGAGGTCATCGACCAGCCCATGAAGTATCTCATGCTCGGAAGGGCTCATTCTATAATGTGGAAGATTAGGAATTATGGCACCCAGGATGAAGTCGATTTGGTTTTGAATATCTCTCATCGGTGGCAGCTCAGCCGTTATTCTTCTTGATACACATCCTGGAACTCATCAAGAAAGGGCTAGGCAATGGTTGGAATTTTTGCAGACGATTTTGATGGTTTGGTCATGTGTACAACAAACACAAATTTTTCTCCCTTAATGGCATGTTGGAACTCATTTCCTACAATAGTCAAATGTGTGTCCAATGTTCTCATGAAACAGATGGGGAAGCAAAGTTTGGCACTAGGGCAATCTTTCGACCATGCCACGTAAAGAGGTAGCTATTCTCTTTTCCCCGATGGATGGCTTCGACATCAAATTGTCATGGGCGGCCCAACAAAACATGGCAAGCATCCATGTTGACGGCATCACACAACACTTCAGCTTTGTAAAACTTGCCTATAGAGAGTGGAACACGACAAAACTCTTGAACTTTGGTCTCAACACCCTTTTTAATCCAACCAATCTTGTACGGGGTTGGATGCTTCTCAGTCTTCAAATCGAGAACCTTCACCAATGCCTTTGACACTATATTATCAGTGTTGCCACTATCTATAATCACATTGCAAACCCTTTTATTGATGGTGCGTCTTGTTTCGAATATAGCATGCCTCTGTGAAGAGTGAATTTGCTTTGGAGTGAACATTAAATGTTGAACTATACATGCCACTGGCTCCCCTTCATCCCTCTACACAATTTCAGCACCATCAAAGTCACCCAACTGATCTCCAATGTCTTTTTCTTACTCAGCATCTCCTACATCTTCTACAACATTTACTTGGTGTCATTGTGGACAGTCATTTGACCAATGGCTTGGTTGAAAACACTGGAAACAATTGTTATTATGGGGCTGAGCATAAGGATTTGAGGGTTGAGCTTGAGTCATTGGAGCATTCCTTATAGGTTTATTATTGCCCAAGGCACTATCAATAGAGCAACGAGGAGAGATGATAGGGGGACTGGTTGGCTGGTACATTAGAGAGCGAGTTTTCGAGGTTGTGATTTTTGTCGGTTGACGGTAGTTGTGGTTGGAACTTCTAATAACTACTATTCCACCTTCAGTGTAAGGATAACAGCGTTAGTTAGCCTCCACAAAGACTTGAGGGAAAACTTGTCATGGATAGCCTCTTTTAAGCCACCTATATAGCGAGTGACTTACTGTGGTTAAGCTTCGTTAAGGTTGTTTCGAGCATTGAGCTGGTAAAACTCCTCGGTGTACTCACGTACAAAACCAATTTGTTGTTGTCAATGTTGATAATTCTAGTATAGGATCTACTCATAATTAGGAGGAAGGAATTGTTCTTTTATAAGCTGATGCATACGAGCCCAAGTCCAGATTGCCCCTCTACCTTCACAATGCCGGTTGGTAGTGTGCTACTCTCACCAAGCTGAAGCACCACCCATCAACTTGCAGGCCGCTAATTTCAAATGCTTTTTCTCAAAAGTGTCCATGTACTCAAAGAAGTGTTCAACATTTTGTTGCTAATCCAAAAATTCCTCAATATCCAAATGACCATTGAAAGTAAGGACATCAATTTTTACCCTATATTCATGTGGGTCTGAATAGTGCTTAGAGTAAGGGTTCAATCATACTAATTTACATTGAGAGTCCATTCTTCAACGTCCTCATCAGTGTCCAAATCATATGGTAAATGGTGTCGAGGAGCTGGTTTCATTGGCATAGTGGGTGATCTGCTTGATTTAGAGGTAGGAATGGTTTGTCCATATTTGAATCGGAGAGATTAGGTGATTTCTCATCAGTGTCAAGTTTAGGCGTCCAACTGCTGCGGGCGAGGTAGGGCTTGCTCTCGTTGGTATGGTTCTCGTGGTTTGACTTCACCACCCTTCATGTGCTGAGCTAAGGCGTGACGAAGCTCGAGAGTGAAGCCTCAAACCTTGCCTCCATCCTTAGCTCAAGATCATGAATGGTTGCCCAAAGGACCTTCACATTTGGATCTTCGTCATAGTCATGGCGATTGCTACCATCTCCTTCAACCATTATACCCACGGGGAAACCGAGTCTCTGATGCCAATTTTTGATGTTGCAATCTGAGAAACAACACACAATAGTAGAACCGAGGGGAACAAAGGATTCTCCCATGAATGATATATTGATAGGCAGAGCCTTTTCTGTCAAACAAAAGCATTCTGCTTTGTTTTTACAACTCCATGTAATACTTATAGCTAGGGAAAGTAAATAAACGACAATAACTAAGAGCAGGAAATAAACAACAGGTAGCTATAATACTAGAAACATAAGACGACAACCCAAACATTAGGAAGAATAACAACATAAGATCTGGTGAAATAGGATGCTCCTGCATCAGCCTACACTTCATAGCGTTTCAACCCTCCTCAGTCATGGCTTCATCAGTTCCGACCACATCTTCCTCCTCGGCTTGAATAGAGAGCTTCCTCCATCGTCCCATAATATCATTCATCCTACTCGTCAGAGTTCAAGAATAAGAAAAAAAGGCCTCACACCAGTGGTGGATGTCGCCTCTCATAGGAAAGAAAAAATTTTACAATATACAAGCATTTTTAAAATATACAAAGATTTAGAAAATAAAAAAGGGAAAGAAATTGTTGGGGTTAATGCCGTATAAGCATTGACATTTTACATGCTTTTAATAGATAAATAAAGTGACATTTATAAATTATTTTGGTTATTTATGTGTATTGTGAATACTTTTATAAACATCAAGAAAATTTCATGATTATTATTGTGGCTACAAATTTAGCATATAAATATTATATGCTTAGGGATAACATTCATAGATAATAATCTAAATAGTCAGTAAAAATTAATTAAAGTTTAGATCTTTAATGAAATATTAAAAGTACGGTCCAATCTCATTAACAATGAAATAGTTTTATCCAGACTATTAATGTAGAGAAATTAGATTGGAGGTACTTTATATAATGAGATTATATAGGACTAGACTAGATAAATTATGAATCTCTAAGAATTGTCCATTACAAATAGAACATTCAAATTTATCACTATGATGATCATATATATAATAGTCTTAATCCTAAGTATTTATCAAACTCTTGTTCGTGGATGCCAACTTTGGATAAAACCAGATTAGAATGGCCGAGGAAAACCAAATAAAAACTGCTTTCCACAGACCAAGGATTGTTTTCCTATATGGTCAAGCCATTTGGACTTAAGAACATTGGCCCACCTATCAGCGCCTTGTAAACAAGATGTTTGCTCAGTTGATTAGGAAAACTATGGAAGTATACTTCGACAACATGCTCGTCAAGTTGACCTTTGCTACAAACCACATTGCCAATCTTTGAGCTAGTTTTGTTATTCTCTAAGAATACAAAGTGAAACTTAACCTGGCCAAATGCATGTTCGGGGTGGATTCCGATAAGTTCCTCGGGTTTATGGTCAACCACTGTGGTATCAAATTCAACCCTGTCAAAGCCCAAGCCATGGTAAATATGCACTCTCCCTACACTGTCAAATAAGTATAGAAGCTAACTAGCATGGTAGTAGCCCTATCCAAATTCGTCTCTCAGTTTACTGACAAGTGCCAACCTTTTTTTTAGGAACTCAATGGGAGGTTTGAGTGGAGCAGGAAGTGTGGTGAAGCATTCCAAAATCTCAAAAGATATTTGGCCACACCCCCACTCCTATCCAAACTTTTACCGAGAGAGACACTCTATGCCTACCTGGTAGTTGTTAGACACGTATGCCCTAAAGAGTAAAAATGTAATATGTTTTTGGAGATATTTTTATCTTTAAAGAATTTATTTATCATTCGTATACCAAATTGTCGTCCTCTTTATGTTCATCTTTGTTGTATCTATGATAGGCAAACCAAAGTCTAAGACTATCGGTCTAAACCTTTAAAATCAGGCATATGATGGATAGATTATGAGAAAGACATGATTCTAAAGATGATGGTCTAAATTATAAGATCCATAATCGAGGGAATAAAGTTAGGCGCTTTATTCATGCAAAAATTGTTATGTTGTCTATATTTCTAACGAGAGATGGTTTGTCTTGGCCATCAGAGGTGGACTTCACAAATAGAAATATTAGTGCATTATCATAGGTGACGATGTATTAGATCGTGTAATTGATTTGGATTAATAATTCAGTCTCGACAACATCATATGAGTCGTATCTTAATCCTGAGATGAATAATAGGCCCGTTGTATTGACTTATGTCTTTTGATGTACCAAAAGGTGACATCTATATTTTTACGTTGGTATGCATGTCGGTACATTGAAGGCATGACTCTTGATAGCGTAGACATATTAATCATAGATATAGAATCCATAGCTCCTTTTTCGGAGTCAATGATATCCTCTTATATACGTTATCCTATAATTGAAAATTTAGAGTGCTCAACTATTTGGATACATAGGCGTAACCGAATGGTATACTGTTTTTGGATGGTAAGTTTTTCGATGGTGAGGTAATGGAACATAAGAGAAAAATAATCAGGAAGGTAAGATAGAATTTATCTTTAAGCCGATTATGGATATCCTATAGGGATATGATACATTATAATATATCATGGAGACTTAGCTTTCGGGCTTCATAATTCTATATAGTTTGAGAGTACAGCTCTAAGCTTTTAATATAGTAGCGTTAGAGTTGATAATTATGAAATAGATATCTAGGATATTGGGTTTCATAATTATCAGGAGCTTGAACTATATAGGCCCATCAGGTCCCCTTTGCTAGCTCATAATAAATCCTGTAACGATATGGTGTGCTTTTCTAATAAATTGGTGACTTATGTCAAATTATCGGATTGGCAGAAATTCGATAGGATCAGATAATTCATTTGTAGTTATCGGTTGAATTAATTTTGTGAAAAAATAATTCAAGATAAATTCGTTAACTATCGGGATCAGATAATTCATGTCTGTTTATTGGTTGAATTAATTTTGAGTAAATTAATTCAGGATAAACTTGTTGAATTATTAGGAATATTTATTTTCCTAGAGATTATCTAGATATGACTGTTTTAATTAAACAACTTCTCTATTGGGTTATTTGAATTAAAACTAAGATGGCAAGAATCTGGGGTGGGAAATAAAAGATTTGTAGGGATCATTTATCGTAAGTTCAATAGGCGATCTTCAGGTTCGGCCTGCCAATGGAGTAAGTTTGGCAAGCTGATCTGCCAATTCAGTCTGCCAACCAAACTATTTATGATCATGCGTTTTTAGACGTGATTTTTAACAGATATTAATCCTGATTCAAATTTTTAAGGCCTTATCAGATAAGGACTAACCCCTGGGCCTAACCTCTATAAATAGGGAGTGAGACTCTTAAGTTATTAAGATCAGTTGAGGAATTAAGAGTGTGCACTCTAGTTGTGAGTCTCTGCAACTCCTTGAGAGTTATTGTTCACAAGTTATGAACCTTAGTTCTAGGTTTCCTCGATTAGTTGGAAGGAGAGTCACCTGGGAAGAGCTGTATGTTTTGTGCCCACACACACTCCGATCCTGGATAGAGAATAGCAAAGAATAATGGTTGGTTGAGGCTCTTCTGAAACGCCTTTCTCTTCATAGATTGCAGTAGCTTTTCGATAAACAAGGTTAGTAAGATCTGGTTAATTTATGCATATAATAGGTCAAACTTGTGTTTTGGAAAATACTCTGGTGTAAAAATTCTTTAAATTCCACTCCATACTATTTTTCCAACAGTAGTGTCTGAAAAGGCGGTCAGCTCGGTCTTTGTTAAAGAAGATGACAGTATTTAGAAGCTAGTCGACTACACCAGCAAAGCTTTCTAGGGCGTCGAGGAGCGGCATCCTTTATTTGAAAAGCTAGCTCTTGCTCTCATCACCTCTGGCCAGAAACTCCGACCATACTTCTAGGGGCACATAATTCGAGTCCCGACCAAAAACCCCTAATGCTAAATCCTCCAAAGTCTTGAAATATCTAGTCAGATAGCCAAGTGGTCAATAGAGCTTGGGCAATACAACATACATTTTGTGCCTCGGATGGCCATAAAAGTGCAAGCTTTGGCCGACTTCATTGTAGAATTCACGGATGTAGAGTAGATCACCGCTTCGGTCTAAAAAGCTCCAATTGAAGACCACGATGCCCCCAGCAGCAGTACTACCAAGCCCGAGTCTGAATGGAAGTTATTCATGGATGGATCATCAAATGTGAACGACTTGGGTGCTAGATGGTTACAAGGTGAGTTACGCTCTCCATTTTGACTTCAATGCATCCAACAACAAAGCCAAATATGAAGCCTTGATAGCCAGGCTTAGAATTGCATGAGACCTCAGGGTGGATTGCATTTGCATCCACAACAATTTGATGCTTGTTGTCTAGCGAGTTATCAATGGGTTCTAGGCCCAAACTAAATCCATGGTCACGTACTTGAAAGAAGTCAAAAGCTTACTTGGACAATTCAAAGCCTATTCTTTTATTCAAATCCCTAGATTGAAGAATGCTGAAGTAAACACGTTCACTCGACTAGCCTCGGGCCTAAAAGATAATGACTTGATGTCAATTCCAATCGAGAGGCTGGACGAGCCGAGCATTAGCAAGAAGCGATAAATGTAGCCGATGAGTAAACAAGCACTTGGATGGACTCGATCATCTGATACCTAACCAATGCAGAGCTACCTGGCGACCGAGAAGAAGCCTGATGCATTCGCAATAGCTTGGCCCTATATTCGATTATCAGGGGGAAACTTTACAGACGCGACCATACCACAGTCTACTAGAGTGTGTTGGGCCCCAAGAGGCTTAATACCTCATGCAAGAGATTTACAACAGGTTGTACAACAATCATGCAAGGGGCGCTCTCTATCATTTAAATGCCTCCTTCAAGGCTACTATTGGCCACCCATGGACCAAGATTGCAAGGAAGAGCGTGCAATTGGACAACACGCCGAGCTACTCAACTCCATGGTATCTGCCTGGCCATTCACTAAATAGGCCATCGACTTGATTGGACCTTTACCCCGACTCGATCACAATTTATGTAGCGGCCATTGATTACCTTACTAAGTTGCTAGAGGTCGAGCCTTGCACCAACATGATAGAAACCAAGTGCATTAAATTTATTTGGAATAACATCAGTTGCCGATACGGCATCCTGTACACCATAGTTACCAACAATGTGAAGCAGTTTGAAGCGGCCAGTCTCCTTTGAATGTATGATTTACTTGGCATCAAGAAAGTGTTCTCCTCACCTGGGTACCCTTAGAGCAACGGTCAGGTTGACACAATCAACAAGACCATCAAGGACAACTCAAAGAAGAAACTAGAAGGGCTCAAAAGCACGTGGATTGACGAGCTCCCGAAGGTACCTAGGCATACTGCACTACTGCTCAGACTGCCACGAGAGAAACTCCATTCTCCCTAGTCAATAAAGCTGAAGCTGTAATCCCAACCGAGGTCGGTTTGTTGAGCTTTAGGGTTGAACACTATGACAAGTTACGAAACACCAAGCTTATAATCTTTAAACTTGATCTCCTAGAAGAAAAAAGAGACACTACCCTTATCCATACTACTGCTTAGAATCATGCTGTTGCCTAGTATTATAATAAACAGGTTCATCTGAGAAGTTTTAAAGTTGGTGATATAGTCTTAAAGAAAGTTATTGTCTAGTAGCTCGAGCTGGTTCCTTCGGACCCATATAGGACAGCCCATTCAAAGTGGTTGGCATGATACGACAAGGCATAAACAAAATAGCTAATATGAAAGGAAATGTGCTTAGCCACCCCTGGACCGCTGAGCACTTGAAGAAAATTTATTGTTGACATGAGCCAGAATGCCTTTATTGATCTCTGGCCTCAACATTCCTTTTGTAACCAAAAGACTTGCCAAGCAGAGCAGAGATGTACAAAAAGAAATATCAATGAAAGATATAAATTTAAAGAATTCCTCTGAGCAATTGAATTTTAAGAGGGGGGCTACCTTAATGCACAACTGAGGGGCTGGTTGGCATATGTGCTTAACAGAACTAGGCTTGAAACAGCAGCCCACTAGTCTAATGCATCATGGACGACCCAACCGATAGCCACTCCATGACCTCAGGGAATTTAACTCCCAATCCCAATTAGACTTGTAAAAATCCTAAAATACTTAAACAAGTCTAAGGAGGGCATAAGGCACCATGCGCTGTCATAGCCAGCCTAGATTGGACACATTAGATAGGTGTTCCTAAACAAAAGAGTCTAAGAAAGTCGACACGTTCCTACTCAGTCTAACAAAATTATATAATAAATAATAAAAAATAAAATAACCTAAGAAGAATTGAACTTGGGAAAAATTAAAATTTTTATTAATGTCTGTGGGAGGTGCAGATAACTGGGCACCTCCCAAACCTAGACAAAGAAAAATAAAAATGAAAAATTACAAAAAGTGGCCATTAGTCTTGGGCTCTGGCCTCACTATCATTGTCATCTAGGTCAACGACCATGTCTTGCCCTTCCGGAGCTTGGGCCTCCTCACCCTCCCCGTCGACCCAGGCTCAATGGTGAGTGACCAGTCCATGGCAGCGGTCTCAGGATGTTTCTCTAGAAGGTGCTCTTATAAATCCTTCATCCTAAGGTAGTAATTGTCTGCATGATCAGTAGAGCCCTTAAATTCCTCCACTACTTGGGCCAGCTTGCTAGGCAACTCCTCCCTCAAGAATCGCTCATGCTCATCTTGAGTAGCTTGAGCCTTGTTTGTTTCTTTAAGAAGGGTGGCCCGAGCCTGCTTTGCCTCATTTCGGGCCTAGGTAGCCTCCTCTTGAGCTTTCCTAGCCTCATCCTTAGCTTAGGTCACCTCTGCCTTCACCTATGAAAGCTTGTTCTCCTTTTCCTCGAGTAGCTTTCCTACTTGATCTTTTTCCTTGACGGCCTTATCGGCCTTTCTCCTCTCGGTGTGGCATGTGTGCTTGGCTAGGAGGTCAACCACTTTCAGATACGATCAAGCCTGCAAAAGCACATATTAGAGACCAAGAAAACAACAAGTAATAAGAAGCTTGGAATCTAAATTGGACATACCTGGACGGTCAGTTGGAAGGCCAAATGGAAGCAGTCAGAGAATGTTTGCTCCCTAGTGGTAGTAAAAAATTCTTCGTTTGGCGCGGCGCCCCCAATGGTCTAGATCATGAGGGGCCACGATGGGCAATGCTTCCTTGGTTGGTTGGTAGGCTATGGTGGGGTGACAACGACAGCAGAAAGAGGGTTGCCTTTGCCACGGCTTGATGAGTCCTTCAGTCTTAACGACGATGGCGGGATGCTCGACAAGTCAGTAGCGACAAGGCATGCAGGTACCTCGGTCCTTCTCCTCTTGGGCCAAGAGACCTTCCCTTTTGATCTGCAAAGATTCTCCATCATCCTTTGCCTCTCCTACCTCAACATTCCCTTTGAAGACATGTCTATAAGAAGAAAAATTACAAGTCAAATTGAGCTCGGCAATAAAAAAAAAAACTCAAGGCAAACCTCCGATCCGAATCTGGCCTAGTGGGTAAAGTAGCCTGATCACATCCCTAAGCTCTTCATCAGTTATGGGTGAACCCAAACCTAAGGAACTACCAGAAGAGTCCTCAGAACTAAACGATGATGGCTCCTCAACCGATCACCTGGCTTAGTAGGTGCTCAGCCCTAGGACATCAGTAGCGCTGCGCTTTGTAATAGTCACTTGCTCGGCAGGATGAGTAAGTGGAACATCATTGTGATGGGGATTAGTTATGCTAGACACCCTGAACTAACCATAATGGGTGAGGTTCATCTTCCGCAGTAGAAAGGCCTATTGCCAAGAAGCTTTAGGCTTCGTGTATAGCTCCTCCACAATTGCGACGACTTTGCTTGGTGCCCATGGTCTCTTCAACCACATGTATCCCTCCTCAAACCTCCACGGGACACCTTGATCTTCAGACACCACCTCACCAGCCCAAGACATCTAGTTCCCCTCGATGTAGAACTACTTGAACTTCCATAGCTTATTTGAGTTAGGGTTCTCGAGGATTAAATCCTTTTAAAGCTAGTGAAGTAGTATCAACTGGTCTGCCAAGGAAGCCTCTTCATTTTGAAGATCTGCTTAAAGGCCTTCCATAACATCTCAGTCACGTTATAGTACCTCTAAAGAATATACATCCCAATTAGGGATCTATAGTAGCTCAGATTTAGCTAAGCAGAGTACACATTCAAATCGCTTAGTGCCCATTGGAGGAAGGGATGGAATGAAAGGTGGAATCTTGCTTGAAAGAACTCCACATACAATGTAATATACCCCTCCGATAAGTCCACAAGTGAGTCTTCTTCCCACAAGACGACATCATCTAGAATTTGATATTCCTGATGTAAGGCTTCAAGGTGGCTCAGCATCATCCCTAAAGTATATTCTGCCGCCAAAGTCTAGCCAGACCGATCTCTTCTAAGGCTACTGCCCCTCAAACCTGGGCCACCACAACAAGCCTCACTTCTTAGTCCTTTGCATCCTAGCTTCATCACCTCTAGTTGGATGATCCTCCTCGATGGACGGATCAATGGATACTTCTCCCATTATAGGAACTAAAGCCTCGACATCTCTACCAGAGGTGCTCAACACATCGGTAGCTACCGTCAAGATTGCACGTTCCTATACGATAACTCGAGATGTGCCCGAGGTGGTTGCCCCGATGTACTGGCCCTCTCTCTTACACGGTCTAATCTGGCGTCTCCCTTTAATCAATTCAAGGAACTCTCTCTATGGCTAGCCAGGCCACCCCATCTTGGTCAGTGAAGCTTCCATAATGTCTACTTCCTCAGTTCTTGACTGGTTGATCTTGGTACTTTCATTCGACTCGGAGACGATCGAATCATTTTGGGAGTCACTCAAGTCACTCATCGTTCAGTTCATATTCAAGAATTACCTGCTCAGGTATAAAGTTGTTTGGGTCTAAAGAAAAAAGTCCTTGGATTACTATCTACTGCTCAGCAGCTAAAATTCAAAAGTTTAGGAATTCAGTCATGAAGACACTCTGGAACAACGGGGAACCAACTCCTATTTATAGCCAAAACTTGAGCGCAAAACTCGAAAAGACGCAATGATTATGCTCGTCAAGGGAACAACCAATCGCATGCTGACATGTGTCCCGTCGAGCTTAACCGCATGTCCCTTTAAACCCCATTGTCCCAAGATAGAGCCTAAAGGCCAACCATAGCCAACCACAACCTCTCGGTACAGTCCACTCGACCAATCATTGACCAGGTCCATTGGGGGGCTATTGTTAGGGTGTGCTCGGCACCATCTTAGAGGACTACCTTTGCGGCAGCCATGCCACCATGCTCGGCAAAATCATCAAGGAGACAATCTATAACTCCATGTGTTTGGCTCTTTCTCCTAAGGTGTTCCACAGGGCCCCCGCTGGCTGCAACACAAGGCATCGCCTCCTTAGGAAGAACATGTGCTTGGGTCGGATTGTCAGAGCCTACAGCCAAGCAGCAACTTACCACGAAAGGTCAACATATGGCCTCATTTCAACCCTCATATGGAGACCAATCCTCCAGTGGGGATCTCAACACTTGTCACCTGCTCCCTAATAAGTCTCGATGTGACACACAGGTCATGGGTCAAGCCCACCTAACACACGATTCAAATGGTAGCCTATAAATAGAGTGCATTTACTACAGCTCAAAGTAACGTGCTCTTTCCCAATTAACTCTACTCTTATACTCTATCGAACAAATACCTGATTTAAGCGTCGAAGAGCCTTTGGCCGGCACCATACTGGTGCCCCCTTACCTCTAAAGCAACCCTCTTCTTGTTGCAGATTCACCCGAGAGGCCGAGATGAGTAGGAAGAACTGTCCGAGTACCGTGTGCAGCCATAGGTGATGTTGACTAACAGCAATCTAGTGCTAGACCTCAACAAAGCATATATAGTATTATTGATGTTTTTTTTTTTGCTGTGGCAAGGGTTGTTTTTGAATGTCTTATTTTCTTTTCTTATTACTCTTTGTAGTTGGAGTTGAACTTCTTCCTTTCTCTTTTTTTTTTTTTCATTTGTTATTAATAAATTAGAGTGAGAGTTTAATATATAACACGAGTTATTTAGTGGGTGCAAATCTATTTGGAATATGTTAAGTTCTCTGATTTTTTTAAAAGATAATTTCTCTTATATTAGTCACTCCTCTTTCTATTTACTTAAAAAATAAAATTGTAGTTTTTATTTTTTTTAGACCGAGAAACTGTGTTATTATTAAAATTAAGCATTTTGCACAAAATAACTTCTATTAGTGAATGAGAGTTCTCTAACTAAATGAGTTCATCACCTATCAATCAATTAGCGGGTGCTTTATTAGACTTCCCAAATGCATGAAAAACCTTAATTTTTGGAGGGAAAAAAAAAAGAAGACAAAGACGACCATAAGCCAAAGACATCAAACAATAAAACGCCAAACTCATCCGTGTTCAGAGCTTGCGCAACAGTGAATGCAACCAAAATTGTAGTTGCATGCACTAAATTGGTAGTTTCATCACCTGTTGGAATAAAAGTAAATTAAACAGGCTCTAAAATACAAGTACATGACAAACCAATAAATTTGATGACATTCCCGAGTTCTTTTTTTTTTTTAGTCCAAAAGTATGCATTCAGAGAGCATAACCGTTCGGTATATTTCTTACTTGTATATGTTGATCACAGAACTTTGTCCAGTAGCATAATTAATACAAAAGGACAAGTGGTATATATATTATCAGTTGAATTTGATAGAGTTGATCTATCATCCAGTGAAGCAGTCAAATATTTTGGAAGCAAGAAGGGGCCAGTTTGTTTTATTTGAAAATGACATATTTAATGTGTGGTTTTATTTTATATATAATATTATTGCAAATGTTATATTAACATTATGTCAATTTTTTTCTGAGAGTTACTTTATGTCAAGTTTTAGAACTTGTAAAAAGTAGACTTTTGACTTTAAATAATTTAAAAATAAAACAATGTTGTACATATTAAATTGTAAGTTTAATGCATCAGCTAACAGCATAGAACGTCAAAATTTATCTTATGTTGTAAAATTTGTCGACAAATACATTAGCACCAATAAAAGCACTGTATTAAAAAGATTTTTTTTTGGCCAAATGCTAAAATGTGGCTTTGACAATTGATTTGATCGTACTAGCATGTTTACTTATCCGGTTGGGAATAAAAGTAAATCCGGTCATGTTTATTTGTTCTTTTTTTATCCGAAAATAAGAGTGGAAATAGTGGATCCCACACAAATTTCAGATTGGGACTCTCCTAATAGTAATAATGAACTACTATCATCTCTACGATTTACTAATAAAATTAGATTAAAATAATAAAAATAAAAAGCAAAACTATAACCTATATTTATTATTTTATTTACTTGACATTATAGCATTAACCTTATTATTATTAACTTTATCTTGATAAATATTTTTTATTTTTCAAAAAATAATATATTTTTAATTTTTGACACTATTTTAAATTTATATTTATCTGATTCAAATTTTGACAATTTATCTGTCATCACATAGTTAATATTTATTATTTTATTATCATAATATTGTATAATTATTTTAATTGTTATTAACATCAATATAACGAGTGTACAATTTATATTTTAAATTAAAAATACAAAATTTGATTAAAATATAAGTAGCTCTGTTAGTTTCTTCTTCTTCTTCTTCTTAATTTGATTAAAATATAAGTAGCTCTATGTTAGTTTCTTCTTCTTCTTCTTAATACAATGTTAGTTGTTTTTAGGATTTGAACTTGAGCACTTTCCTTTTACTAACCCACCCTCCCTACTTATCAATTACTACTTATTAATTAGGCTAGCGCCAGTTGGCCTACAACAAGTTATTCCGATTGTGGGTGCCCGCCACCATCTATTTTATCATTATTATTAGAATTAATTACAAAATTCTCCTACAACTAAAACTCTTGTACCAGTGTGCCTCTGAATTTCAAAATATAACATATATTCCTTCTTATCTATAAAATATTAAAAAAATTCCTTTTGTTAGAATTTTTTAATAAAAACCAATACATAATTAAGATTTGGTATCTATAGTGTTTGGAAGAAGAGTTGAAACTGTGTGGTTGAAACCACGAACAATGGCATACTAGAACTTTACATCGTAGCAAACTTTTACTTTATACTATGGTATGTAAAAGTTTTATACTGTTTACGGTTGAAACTAGTTAAAACCACAACACCAAACACCCTAACAATAGAAGTATTTTAATAACTTTATTGTGTTTAAAGCTAATTTGAATATAAAGAGTTGATATAATTTTAAAATATTTAATTTTTAAAAAATAAACTAAAAAATTCTTCAATTTTTTTAAGAAAATAATCTCTTCTTTCACTTTGAGGACCACAGTGGAGTAAAACTAGCAGTGCAATGGTTCACTAAACTGTTCAACATTCCTTGTTATTTGTGAGATAATGTGTCATTTATGTTAAATATCATAATTTATGGATTTTTTTAATATTTCATAGATTGAACAGAACAAGTTTTATGTTTTGACATTCTGGGGGCATAATGACATAAGAGCTATAATTGAGGGAGAAATTTTTATAATTAATCCTTAATTGAGGGAAATTTTTGTAATTAAACCTTATTACAATTATTTTGGAGATCAGAATTCCCAATGACATTAACTCTAATTAAAGGAAAACACAAAATATTATGTGTACAACTCAGAGTTAGGGACAAACAAAAGCGAAGGTTGACCTAAAAAAGATCAATGAGGAGAGGCAGCAAAAGGGCCAAAGGAAATGGTGGCATGTGATGATGTTTGAATGGAATGTCCTCTCAAGCGATCAAGCCATCGAGGCCGACCCCATGATCAAGAAGGCCTTTCATGATTTGCCCTTTTGCTTAGTTAAAAAGTCTGCGTTGTCACCTTTTTAAACTGGTGACAATCAGTCAAGTGCCCTCACTCCCACACGCTATAATTAAAAGACATTTCCTCTCTCCTTTTTGCTTTCCTTTAATTTGTATCCTTCTTAACATCACTCCTAATTCCAACCCCTTGGGATATTATTCGTCCCCATCATTCCTATCTGTTATATATTAACCCCACCATTATATCATACCACATTCTCACCATCACTCATTCAATTTCTCTCTCTCTCTCCTCTCTCTCTCACACACATCAATATTTCTCACGCACACCTTACTTGAAAATCTCTCATTCTATCTTGAAATCAATTCTAGATTTCAAATTCTTCATGGGTTTTGAAGTTGTAGAAGAAATCCGAACAATTGTTACCTTACCAACTGTTTCTATGAATCGAAGCAACACAGGGTTGGATAAGAAGGAAAAGCCAGAGCTTTTGTGTTTGGATCATGAGGAGGAAGAGTGTCGAACCCCGAAGAGGTTGGCCGACGATATGTTAAGGCTGGCGCCTTTGATGTGCCCGCCAGCACCAAGGAAAGCTCGGAAAGCTAGCTGCTGCAGGAAGTTAAGGCCTCCTTCCCAAGGATTTTTTGAGGTTCCGGACGACCTTGCTTCTGTGTTTATTTTGCTACCTAGTCCTTCAAAGAAAATGAGAACAAGTTAAATTGTATTTTAGTTTTTACGTATATATGCATCTGCAACATTATTATTTCTTATAACTTGTTTCCGTAATTTATTTTTTTATTGCGAATTGTTGATCGTCTAGATAATTAATTAGGATCTTGATGCTCAACTTTAACCATATGATATATCATGTGTTCCAAAATAACGAGAAGAATACACAAATCCAGGTTTAAACTTTGAAAAGTTTTCTTTTAATTTGGGACAAAAATAAGAGCTCAACATGGCATATTCCATAACGACAAGTTTTTTTAGTAGTTTATGGTGTAGATCGATCGAACTGTGTGGAGGTATATGATGTACGGCTTGGGCTTTGAAGAAATGAGATGTAAAGTGAAAAACATGTCAGTGCCGGTAAAGTCCATTTATTCTTGTCCCCATCACAACTAAACTAAAGTTTTTTAACCCTTGTTTTCTCTATTTTTTTTTTTAACAAAAAATAGTGGAAGGGAACAAGTAATATCAGAAAAAACTAGCACATCTTAACTAGATTAACACAGACTAACACCTCCTATGTCCCGTAACAAGCTCCACACGCTATATTATTAATGGAAGTCTTATGATGAAGAAGAAGAAAATTTTACTTCACTAATATAGCATGATGTTTTAGCCACTGGATTAGGATTTTAGCGTTTTGACCTACAACGATCTTCATGTTAAAAATTTACAATACGCTATACAAACCTGCATCCAGCTATTGTAAATTAGATTATTAAAAAATATATGATAGCTAAAACACCCGTGCTCTGCCATGAAGCACAATTGCTTTCTCTATCATAAAAGTAGCCTATTATTAAATAATAAAGTAAGAAACTTGGGCAGTTCTATCCATCTAATTCCACCCAAATTAATTGAAAATTAGTTGTTTGGTTCTCAATTTGCTTCTCTTAATTGATTGGCAAAAGCCAGTAGCAATTAAAATTGATCATCAACTGTGGTTAAATCATATAATTAAGGTCATTTCAGCATTTGTGTACACCTAAACTTTTAATGTGGTTTCACAATTTTAATTTTAAAATGGCCAGTTCTTTTGGCAGTTCTTGGATTGATTCTTCAACTCCCTCTGTTTGATAGTCGATTCATCCAAAATCTACCTCTCCCACTTTGATGCTAAAACTTTTACAAGTGAGGAACTAAAGTACTAAGAAAAAAGGTCTGAAAGCCGGTTCGAATCAAAATTTTGAACTTAAAATACTGTAATAGTTTTAATTTTGTAAAGAAAACATTATAACAAAATTAGGTTGAACCACAACACTGTTTTTAAAAACAAATTCTCAAATGGGCGTTTTTAAGCTAGATGAAGGCATTAAATCGCTAGAAGTTTAGAAACAAAGATTTTAAATGTTAGAAAATTTATTCCTTTTTTTTTTCTTGGTTAAGAATTCACCCAAAAAAAAAAAAAAGTGGCACCCATTTGCTACCTATAGCAAGCGTGAGATCTGAACCTAAGGCCTAAGATCAGCCCTTAGAATATGAAAGCAACCTTTTTCCTCAACAAATATGAAAGCAACATTTTCTTTTTCTTTTTTTTTTTTCCCTTTAGCAAGAAAAAAAAATATATATATATCAATATATGAAAGAAACCAAAGTAAATACGAAATAATGGCACGAATATTGTATCATGTTTATTAGTAAATTATATGAAAAAGGTGAGACCATGTGAATTGTGCGTTTTATTTACTTAAAAAATAGTAATAAATGGGAAAGAAATAGCAAATTAAATGGACTACGTACCTCCTAAGCATGTGCCTGTGATTATTCTAATGTTTTGAGTTTCTACTTTTGTAACGCATGGGTCCATTCATGTCCATGCACGTGCATGGCGCGCGTAGAGCTTAAGGATGCAATTGTAGAATATTATTATTATTTTTTTGCTGAAAGAATATTATATTTTTTAATATATATATACAGTGCTAACTACTTTCAGAATTTAAACTTGGGATTTTCTTTTTAACCCTATCCGATGCTTATTAATTGCGCTAGCATTAGTTAACAATGGTATAATATTGTTTACCATCAAAGAGGGTTATGATCGTATCATGTAAATTGAGCTAAAGAATTTTGCAAATTAAAACTTCATAGGGAGAGGTTTATGATTGTATCATGTACTAAAAAGGAGTTTGCCATGGCCAACTATATAAATATATCTCATGCAAATGTCGGTCCTACAAATTTTGATGTTGACAAAAATATCAAAAAACAAATTACAAAAACTACAGATATTTATTTTAAAATTTAGTATTTTAAGATATAGTAAACATTAAAAGATATATAAATAAACAAGTTGTACACGAAGACTTTATACGTGTATATATTAAATAGAAAATTCAACTAGAAAGAAGCACCTTAAATCTTAAATATGATTGTGATATTATTATGATTTAAGTAGTATTGGTAGCATGACATTATTAGACATAGTGCCTTAAGGAGTAACATGTTGTAATATGTTTTTGGATGCATTTTGCCAATAAAGAATTTTTTTATCATTCATACACTAAATGTTGTCCTCTTTATGTTCATTTCTGTTAAATGTATGATAAGCAAACAAAAATCTAAGACTGTCGGTCTAAACCTTTAAGAATCATGCATATGATGGATAGATTATGCGAATACATGAATCTTAAAAGATGATGGTATAAATCATAAGGTCCATAATCGAGTTAATAAAATTGGGTGCTTTATTCATGCTAAGATTATTATGTTGTTTACATC